>BPLR01009526.1:0-292796 GCA_021605095.1 Caerostris extrusa | reverse complement strand
ATTTTCTTTTATAACAACATTTCAGTTGTATGCAAACTAAGCAGTTTTTGGTGATAAATTTGATGATGCTAGAGTTTAATTTAATACAACATGGGAAAAAAGCTACTGCATGTATTCGCTGCATGTAAATTGTATAACAAACCAATCATCATAGCAGACAGTTCTCGAAGTGCCTTCACATACATACCTCTATAGAAAGGTATGTATGTAGGCACTTCAACGAAATTGAAAATAATTTTACAAATACAAGAATCAAATGAATGGCGAAAACTGCATGGCCAGTTCAAAACAGAACGAAAATGTGAAGTAATATTTCCTAATGATATAAGATTAATATTATATATATATATATATATATATATATCATTATAGATAAAATTCTTTTGTACATGCGTTTGTCACTGAACTCTGCCTAAACTGCTGGACCGATTTGGATGAAATTTTTTATGTGTGTTTCAGTGGGTGCCTGGGTGGTTTAGATTCCCAACTAGACCCCTACCAGGTGACGCTGCAATATATATATATATATAATTGTTTTGCACATGTGTTTTTCACTGAACTCCTCCTAAATGTCTTGACCGATTTTGGGATGAAATTTACTGTGCAAACGATATCCAAAACAATTAGTATTGGATTCGGTATTGAAACATGGAGACTATAATCGCGATGTGTAATTTACTACAATGCATTTTTTTTTTTTTTTTTTTTTGCAGGACAACGTATGCCGGGTTCTTGCTAGTATATTATATATATATATTATTGTTGATAGTATGTACTTATATTGTAGCTATTATATTATTTTGCAATTTAATCAACTTATACATGAAAACGGAAATGTGATAACAATTTTTTCGTTTATACGATAACACTTCATTTATAAAACTTTTTAAAATAATGAATCGAAAATAAAATTAATTAACTTTTAATTAAGTCGTAACAACTGAAATATCAATATTATGTTTTGAGTGAAATAAATTTTCGAGCTCCCATTCTAATTATTATTAGAGCTAGAAAGTTGAGATTGATACAAAAAACACTCAACTCTTTACATAAAATGAACGATTATGTGAACAAACATGGAATTTTATTCTATTCTTTAATTCTTCATCATCCACTCTTGTTTCTTTTGGCAAGTCAATAAAACAAGCAATGGTATGGCGTTCATTTGAGTACGCAATAAAGGTTTTTTAATAAATCCTTTTTCTTGGTGTTTCAAACATACTGCTTATTTTCTGAAATCATTATCCTTCAAATACTCAATTTTATTTCGCAAAAAATCAAAGATGAATAATGAAATTAATTAACTCTTAAAATATAACATTTCGTAGAAAAGTAGAATAAATTTGATAAGTTAGAACTTTAAAAAATGAATGGTATTGAGAATTAATAGCTATAAATAATGTTTCCTTTCAAATAATACATCTAACTTAATAACATACTTATGCACAATATAGGAAATTCTTCTTATATAGATAGGCTGTTCATTTTTGTTTTCATTAAATATTATTATACAAAAATATACGATAAATGGGAGGAAATGTATAATTTTGAGATCAAATCAATAAACTTAGAAATAATTAAAAACCATCGTAAAATTTTTGCATCAAAATAGTAGAACGTTGTTGTTCTAATGCAGCTGACAATACAGAGACAGTTAGTCTTTATGCCATAAGCAAGGGCTGCACCACTGTCTCTCATTGAGCACTACCCAGGGGGCACGTGTAGCTTGAAGATAAGTTACGGACGCGGAGTAACGCCACCCCCCGCAACACACTATCCTATTTAGACCGGGATCTACGGTTTAAAAAAGTGGATTCCAAACCACTACAAACCACATAGCACCTCCGGTATCTCGAACGCGGAACCTGTGATACCAACCACAAGCGGCCATCAGGTCTCTAAATTAACTTGTATTTTTTTAACCTTTTTTTTTCTAATGCAGTTGGCAAATACTTGGACAGATTGGATTACTTAGAAGAAAGTAGAATTAGAAGACTTTATGTTATTATACATTATATATATATTTTTTTTTTTTTTTTTTTGAAGGTGATGAATTGGTGAAATTTTTGAATATCAATATAAAAGACAAATATTAATCACATATTTAGATTTATTTTAACATAATCTATAAGGAAAGATTTAAAAGAATATATTTAAAATAGTCTATTCATATTTGAAAATTCATTTATCTAATATGCAAGCATTTTAAATAAATGACTTTTACAAAAACATCTTTTTCTATAAACCACAAATAGAACGTATTTGTAAATATTTTATTTTGTCAATAAAATATTTAAAATGTTAATATTTTTATGATGTCAATAAAATATTTAAAATGTTAATATTTTATGATATCAAAAATATATTATGACTTTTAGACAATTAATACAGAAGTTAATAAGTTAAGTTAGTTCTAATAATTAATAATAATAATTTTAATTTTAATAAGTTAAGTTCTTGTTAATAAGTTAAGTTAAGAAGTTATAAGTTTTTACAATTAATACAGAAGTTAATTTTAACACATTATTAAAAAAAAAGAATCTTCAATCGAATCATGCGGCCTGGTGGCCAAGTGGCTAGCGCTCTGGCTTTTGGTATCGCAGGCTTCAGGTCCGAGTCCCAGGGGTGTCATGGATGTTTGTAGTGGTTCGGAATGCACTTTAAACCGTAGGTCCCGTTAATGGGTCGTAGAGCGTTGCGGGGGTAGTGTTACTTGCGTCCGTAGCCTATCTTCCAGTTACATGTACCCCCTGGGTAGTACCCAATGAGTTACAACGGTGCAACCCTTGCTTATCACATAAAATTGCTGCTAGCTGCATTAGAGAAAAAAAATTCCTTTGAATCTAGGATTTAACCGAAACATTTTTAATGGTAAAATGCCAATGCAATTTTTCCTTGTTTATTGCGCATTATAGATGATTGCAATTCATCGGTTAATATGTTTTATTTATTTTACGTCGGCCTGTCTATGAACAGCGTAAAAAAAAAATAATGTCAAGCAGGAAAAATTCCACAATCACAAATAGTAGCCAAATTGACGTAAAACCAAATTAGGTCATTTCTTAACAAATATTGATCTAATCTAAAAAAAAAAAAAAAAAAAAAATAGACAGATACACACACACACATACATATAAACTTTCAAGAATATATATATGTAGAGAGAGAGATATTTGATTTCATTTTTGTATTCCACCCACAAATTTTATACACATAGGCTTGTTTGTGAAGTTCGCATATAGACAGAATTCGAGAGAATCTTAAATTTTGAACCAATAAAAGATCGTTTTCTTGTTAATAACTCAAATTCTTCTTTAAAATATAACGATCTGCAGAACTGTATATGTCTAAAAACTGTATTTTAAACCGTATTTAAAACTTAGTAGAATCATCATTGCAAGATTATCTAACACGCTTTCAGAAGTTACAAAGAACAAAAAACGAAATTTGGGAAAATTCGTACCTTTCACCGAAAAGATATATTCCGAAAACAGTCTCTTTTGCTGACTGAAAATATTTGGAATCAGTATTGGAAAAATATTTGCATATCATGCGATCAGTGGCGCAACAGCCCTATGGTAGACCAAGGCCATCTGCCTACTGGCAGATTTCGAGACGAGAGCTGTTTCTCTTTTTTACGGAGTAGGGTTGTCAGCCCTATGCCCAACGCTCTACAGCCATAATAGACCGGGACCTACGATTTAAAGTGGATTTCAACCACCACAAACATTCATGACACCGCTAGAGTCGAACCCAAAACCGGTGGCACCGAGCGCCAGAGCGCTAATCACACGACCACCAGGTCCCTGATCATTATCAGATAGTGATAATTATTACAACCCTATTACTTTCTAACACATTAAAAGGAATTCAGTTCGGTACACATTTATTACATTTATACACATCATCATTGCATTTGAATTTATACATAGATACATTTGTTGCATTTTTATTACATTTATTTATTATAAGTTCGTGTTTAGTTCTTATATTGATTTGTCTTAGACTTGAATTTATTAAACATATTTTTTTTTTATTATTCCTGCAAACTATTTTAATTCGGTTATCGCTTAATTTTAAATCTATTACTTAAGTTTCATGCGATTTTATAATATTACGGAATATATATGTAAGGTTTCAAATTTCTTTTTAAATGTACTTTTCTGTAGAACGCATTTGCTGCATAAAAAATAACATCTCCATTAAAGTACAGAGATCAAATGAAAAGAAATGTTACGTTTGAAAAAAAGATCGTTATTTTTATAGAATATCCCTTATTCTTATTATAAGAATTAAATTCCGTAAATTGCAAATTTTTTTCCAAATGCTGTTTCTTTTCATTTAGTTGAGTGGTTATTATGACTGACCAGTATGATAATTCGCTTTGAAACATAGGTCCCGGTCTAATATGGCTGTAGATCGTTAGCGTAGGGATGACAACCTACCCAGTAAAAAGAAAACATCTCTTGTCTCGAAATCTGCCAGCAGGCAGACCGCCTTGGTCCACCATGGGGCTGTTGCGCCACTGATAATGATGATGATGATTAGTATGATGATAATATGCCTGAGAACATGTTGATCTGTGGTTAATATGGTCAATATTCATATGGGTATGATTAAAATATAATTTCAGTTTTATATTGATTAGGCCATGCTTTTTCATATAAGAATATATAATTTCATCATTGATATAATATTGATACGGAGGGTAATAGTTTTCATTAAAAACGTAAGCTCAAATGATAAAAAATGAGTCACCTTTGCTCGCAAGTACAGAGAAATTGTTAAACATTTACAGATGGCGCAATGGTAAGTCAACTGATAAAAAAGTCACCGAAAACCTATCATCACGATGAGGCAGTACGTCCGCAGTTGAGCATGTGACTCGAACACTGAAAACCTTCACTGGGCATGTCCGTTGGGTGCCCACACATGTCCACTGGGTGACAAATTTTTTTTGTCCGGTGAGCTTATTTATTTGATGAGTAAATAAAATCATTTATAGTAGAAAAAATAGTGAAAAAAAGTCACTCATCGCATCATTTATAGTGGAAAAAATCTGTAAATCAGATTTAATTTCCTAATAATCAAATTTATCATAAATAAATGAGTCTAAATGTTTTCGATTTCTAGATATTGAACAGTAAAATGAAGAATATTTCAGGAATATTGAAATAAAAATATTTAGTTACACGGGATCCAGCAACATCCCATAAGAGTTTAAACACAGGTGATTTTGACTCGGCTGCGCTTGTTGGATTTCGATCCAAGCTCTCTCGTGTTCGAAAGAGTTACTAACCAGCCCTTTTTTTTTGTCTACAAAGATGTGCATGAATAGTATTCTATGTCTGCAAAAGATACACCAACATCCAATCAAGTATAAAATGTGAAGTTCAATTACGTACAGAAATTGAGGCCAATTGGCTAGCGCGCTGGCCTTTGGTACTACAGGCTTCAGGCTCGAATACTAGCGGTTACATGGATGTGTGTGAGTGTTTCGGAATCCACGTTAAACAGTAAGTCCCGGTCTAATGAGCCCAAAGTGTGCACAAAATGGTGGTATGGGGCCAATTATCACTAAAACTGATTTATTTCTAGTGTGAACTTATTTTGAGTCAACTATATAATTGTTAAAAGAAATACGATATTTTAAGCTTTGCTTTAGGCATTCTGCACTGAAAACTAAACCAAACCTGTACGCTAATTTCCGACAGTTTTTGGTTTGGTTTGTCGCTCTACCGTCATTTTGTGCACACTTTGCGTTAATTAGACCGGGACCTACAGTTTAAAGTGGATTCCGAGCCACTCACAAACATCCATGCCACCCGGGACTATTAGCCTACAGGAGAAAAAAACTTCTACAAACAAATAAGTTTTTCTTTTTCGTATATTTTATTCATAGCTATCTTTCTAAAACTGCGCTTTGTCATAAAAGTAAGTGCGAGGTGAACTTGAAGCATCCGAATTGTCAGAAGTAATAACTGCAGGATACTACTACTACTACTACACCACACCACATCACTGTGCCTAGAGCTGAGTTGCCCCTATACAGTTTGGGAATGATGCGGGTGAAAGGAAAGGACGCACGATGGGGGCGGGAAAGTTTTGCATAATTCACTTTTGGAGGTACAGAAGCTGAACAATGGGGAAAATTCATACAAGAACTGAACTAAATGTCAAAAATTTAAAAATTGAAGAAGGATTAATATGAAATGCGAAAAATATAAAAACGGTTAGCTTGAAATAAGGCAGTTTTCCAGGGGCGCCAAATTAAAAAAAAAAAAAAACCCTATCCAAATAAAATCAAGTGAGGCCAAATGTATCGGATATTACTCACAGAAACCAGACAGAATTGGAAACTTTGGCAGAAAAGCAGACATTATCTTCGAAACGTCAGATTTCAAGCCGTCTCGTTTCTCTTTTTGACGATCGATACTGGACAAGTTTAGCCGAAAAGTGAAAGAAAGTAGCATCAGAAAAATTATATGCGAAATGCTGTTAATAGGTGCGTGCAGTAATATTATCTTTTTAATTAATATTTTGTTAATTATTAATTGAGATCATGTATATTAGCTTCTGCTAAATGGATTACAAATACTGATTTTAAGTTACTGTGATCTTACCACGTGGAAAATTTTTAAAGAATAAGAAATTAAAAATTCAATTATTCTTTAGAAATTATTATACAAGATAATCCAAAATGTAGGCGATTGCTAGTTTTCTCGAGTAACTAAAATGTTACCAAACTGTCGTTTATGAGCATTTCAGTTTTTTTTTTTTTTTAATTAATCTGTATAGCTTATTGAAAATTTTGTAATGCAACAGATATCAGATTACCTAACCTGCTCTTGGATAAAATGCAATGCTTATATAGGGGTGTCTAACCGCGGCCCGCCTTGAACATTTTTCTGGCCCGTGAGATGTATCACACTTTTACAAAATATACTTATTTTATAATGGCCAAAGTAGCGAAAACCAATGGATTAAAAATACATTATGTGTGCATCCATCTAGTCAAAAATGAACTGTCGGAATTATGAGAAAAAATTAACTTTGATTTTAAAAATATTATTCTTGAGAATATAGGACAGATATTGCCTGTTTTATAGATGAGTTTACAATTATGAGTTCGCAGAATAATTAAATTACATTCTGCGAACTCATGATACGCGTGCATCGATTTGCAAAAGCTAAGTGAAAGAGTGGGCAAGCAAATATCGCACTAGTCAAATAAATATTTTTCAATGGTTTAGCTTTTTTTTTATTTCGTTTATATTTATATATTTTATATATTTCATTTTGAGTGTTCTATATTTCTTTTTGCAATGTGCGTTTAGTATCGTTATTATTACATTATCTATGTTTGCATGTAAGAATAATAGTAAACACAGAAATAATAACTTGGCCTCCGGCCCGCGGGATTAGGATGCATTTCCAAAAGATAATTTGTATTGGCCACCCCAGGTTTAGACAAATGAGCATTTGGATTATTTCTAACACTTGCTGACTGTAATGAAGTTAGTCGCTGTAAAAATATTTGATTTAAACATAAAATTATATGTTCGTTTACGACGAAAATATAATTTTTATTATTCAATGCATAGTTGTGTTTAACCCATAGAAAGGAAATCATTTAACTTAATTTGGTATGTACTAGATAAAAGACGTAATGGTATAACGCATTCTTTTTGAAAATTAAAGCAGAAAGTGAGTCGAATATTTCGACATGTCTATTATATTCAATTAGCTTTTCAATCCCATAGTTAATTTTAAAGTTCAGATGTTGAATGTCTCCAACTTTAATCAAGCATTGTTTTTTTTTTACTTCAACATATATTTCTTGATGAATGAAGTGGTATATGGGGATGTGAAGCAACAAAGACTTTATTCCCGATATCACTATATATATGAATAGTTATTTTTTTCCTTATTTTTAATATGTCACTCTCCACAATGCTCTACGATCGTGTTAGACCGGGACCTACGGTTTAAAGTGGATTCCGAACCACTACAAATATCCATGGCACCGCCGGGACTCGAACCCGAAACCTGTGGTACCGAGCGCCAGAGCGCTAGCCACTCGGCCATTCAGGCCCTACTTCAACGTATACTACCAGGAATGCTAACTAGTGCAATTGATTCACTGATTAACTGCTATTCAATCACTCTATGTGTGTGTGCTTTAAATTACACAGTATGACATTTAACCGATTCAAATTCAATGCGAAAAAAGGAGGGGGTTAAAAATCAAAACGAAAAGCTCCTCCTCCGATTTTGATGGAAGCCAGTTTTCTATTCCGGGTGACGCTGAAGCACTCGGCTATTTTTAAATTTTCTCGAGTGCACTTGGTTCGAGAATTTTTTACTTAAGAAGCTTTAAAAGATCATTAAATATTCATCTGGAACGTGTTCTTCCACTCACTGCGAAGATCTTCTTTTTTTATTTCGAAGCTGTTCCCTTTTCAATTTCCTCTTCGTGTCTGCGGAGGGTTTTTTTTCTGCTGCGTAAACTTCCATCGGGGAATTGACGATTCGATGATATTACTAATAGTGGAGGAAAACTATAAAAGATCTTCCTGGTAATTATATCTGAGGCATTCGGCGGTGTCTCCGGACAATGGATGGGAGGAGGCACTTTGAGGCTGTTGCCAGATGGATAGGCGTTATTAAGAAGAGGGAGTTTTTGTGGCAATAGGTGAATGAAGCCCTTATTGCAATTTTAAAAATGTTTGATATATTATGGCCTGCTCACGCAATTTCTGAATTTCTGATACACATGCAATCCATCCAAGATTTATGATCTATTACTTTATGACTTGGCCGAAGGAGCCTCATACAATAAATTTCGGTTTATGATATAAGATGCTAAGAGTTCTGAAACATTCAGAAGTGTATGCATTCTGAGACTAAACTAAACGAATGGACTTTATTAAAAACAAAGTGGCTTCTTTGAATTGTTCTATCTAAACAATTGATAAGATTTTTTTCCTAATGGAGCTGAAAATGGAGACAGTTATCTTTATGCTATAAGCAAGGGCTGCACCAATGTTTTATCACTACCCAGGCGGCACGTATAGCTACGGACGCGAGTCACACTACCCCTTCACAACGCTCTACGATCCTGTTAGACCGGGACCTACGGTTTAAGGTGGATTCCGAACCACTACAAACATCCATTGAACCGACTGCGACACGAATCTGAAATCTATGGTACCTGGCACTAAAGCGCTAGCCACTCGGACATCAGACCATTAAGTTAAATTCATTAAACCTAATAATGCTATAAATATATCTTTACCAAACACATAGGTGGAAAATAAGGATATGAAAAGAAAAAGATCTTTATGTTATAATTTGATTGGAATTGGAAATGGATACTGAAAACAAATCTGAAAACACTTGCTTTAATAAGTACCCATTTCTATGATATTAAAAGAAAAGGCTGTCCTTGGTTGCCCTTCTCAGTTATTTCCGTCTTCATTGGTGTTAACACTTCCCCATCCGGTCACGTGAGCTCGTCACATCCGGTCACATTTGTCCCTACTTAGAAATGGACTTTCCTAGAAGGCGACTCATTTTTTATAACGAATAGGAATGAAGAATGGTAACAAAGCAAGATTATGTGTATCATGCAGGTTACTAAGTAATATTTAAGTTTTTCCTGGTAGAATACTTTGACTAAGGGCCAGAGCGTGATAGGCACTAGATGTAAAATTATTTCCAAAGTGTCAAATTACGCTCTGACTCGTGACGGAAAAAAAAGGAACAAAATAATGAGAAAAAAGTGACAAAAATGCATTATTTTTGTGGGATACTTTATCACAAACAGATGTTTAATGAAAAATGAATTACTATACTATACTACAAGTCTTATTTTTTAAGCATTTTATTTGCTGATATCTTTTTTCGCATCGTTGTCATAACTTTGGACATCCTCAAGGTCCGATGGCTCAGCCAAAAAACACCTTAGCAATTTTATCTTCTGATTAAGATTGCTCTTTTTTTAAACGGATTGTGGTGGCCCTGCATCGTTGTCAGTACTTTCACATCTCTACGACACGGAGTACAATTTTTTTTTTAAGATTGCTCGGATAACTCAGAAAGCTTTAAAAAAAAAAAAAATTGTACTACGTGTCAACTCAATTGCAGTGCCGAACAGAACAATTTACTAGAGCAGTCATTCTATCTGACTCTAAGGCAGCACTTTTGGCAATCAACTCCTCCTTAACACCTCAGTCTACTTCCATCGAAAAGGGCATCTCTTGTCTTGAAGATCTTGACATAAAAAAAAGCAAAGATATCGTTTTGCAGTGGATCCCAGGCCATTGTGGGATCTTGGGTAATGAGAAGGCGGATTCTCTTGCCAAAAAGGAACAACCATCACCGAAACCTTTTTGTAAAGACATCTCTTTTCACTCGATGAAACTGATGATCCGAGACTTTTTCAGAACACTCAATCTGATAATCTACTTGAAGGCAACTCATCTAAAACCTGGTTTAACTTTATTTTAAACATCCCTGATCAGCCCAGGTTTAAAGCTGTTGCCCTTTTCAAACTACTGATTGTATGGCCAATAATCTTTTTCGTATGAAAATATTTGCAAGCACAAAATGCATGCTCTGCACTCTTGGAGAGGACATGGATTCATCTCACCTTCCTGTCTGCCCTGCACTTGTTTCCTCTACTGTAGGGTCGTTACTGGGAGGCTAGGGCCCTTATGGGCTAAACATGTCACTGTGTGATTTCTTTCGATTCTCGTTGTTTTCATGTTCTTTGCGTTTTTTTCTTTTTTATTTTATTACTTATTGTAACCTCCCATTTGAAATAAAAAAATAAAAGCTATCAATTTGGAAACGCATACACCTTTACAAGTAGCTTCTAACCTTTACTCCACGCCAGTACACTAACATAGACCCCAAAATATAATATCGACTGAAACGGAGACGAAATGTTGAGGACGACGAAATGTTTCAACACGCACGAATGCGTGACTGTCTACTTGGACATCACTCCGCATTGCGAAATGTCGCGTGATGGCACATCATGTGCTGGTGTGAGATCGGCAATGACCGTGTTAAAATAGGAAAATTTGTTTTCCGCAGCAAATTCAATCCGCAATGTAAAGCTTCGATTAAAATAAGCGGTCTGATGAACAATTGGCCAGCATTCTGCCCATTTGGTACCACAGGCTTCAGGTTCGAATCTTGACTATGTCATCGTTGTTTGTGAGTGGTCCGGAATCCACACTAAACTGTAGGTCCCAGCCAAAAGTGTACACAAAATGTCCGTAGAGTGGCAAACAAAACGAAACCGATGAAAATAAACATTAATAATGAAAAAAAATGCTCGTTTCTGTAATTAAACTGTATACGATATAAGAAAACTCGAAAATAAACGATAGCAATAACTTCGTTGCTTCTAAGAGAGGGGAAAACATTATTAAACCCAGACATTTTAGCAAGTTGGAAATAGTGCGAAGAAAATGTGTGCGAATGAAAGTGTGTGGCTATATATCGCTAGTTGGGCTGGAAATTAACAAGAAATTATATATATATATATATATATAATTTCTTGTATATAGGAATGTCTTCTTATAGGGGATATGTAGATATAGGAAAGATATTCTTATAGGGGATATGTAGATATAGGAAGATCTTCTTATAGGGGGATATGTAGATATAGGAAGATCTTCTTATAGGGGATATGTATATGTAGATATAGGAAGATCTTCTTATAGGGATATGTAGATATAGGAAGATCTTCTTATAGGGGATATGTAGATATAGGAAGATCTTCTTGTAGGGGATATGTAGATATAGGAAGATCTTCTTATAGATATGTAGGAAGATCTTCTTATAGGGGAGATATGTAGATATAGGGGAAGATCTTCTTATAGGGATATGTAGATATAGGGAGATCTTCTTATAGGGGATATGTAGATATAGGAAGATCTTCTTATAGGGTAGATATAGGAATGTCTTCTTTAGGGGATATGTAGATATAGGAATGTCTTCTTATAGGGGATATGTAGATATAGTAAGATCTTCTTATAGGGATGTCAATAAATGTTTTACCGAGAGTACTAATGGATGAAAAGGATGAAATGGAAAGACGTTATTAGAGAGAATGAATCTGGCGAGAGTCGATATTGAAAATTAAGAATCACCCAGTGCACTTTTAAATGTTATTAAGACAAATCATGCGACACAAATTTAAGATTTCTGGTTCTTCAGATGTAACAAATACATAAAAATTTATCAATTAAACCCAATTTAAACATCTTATGTTTTAATAAGTATTAGAGATTAACAAACTATTATTTGTTTTATAACAAAGATTTGTTTACAAAAAATAAATAATAAAAATAAACATTTTTTTTATTTATTATTTTTATCAAAAATCAATTGTTAATTTATTAACAAAAATCAATATTTTTTTGTTCTAATGAAGCTGGCAAACAGACAATTATCTTTGATGCTTTAAGGCAAGCACCGCACCAACGTTACTCACTCACTCAGGAGATATGTGTAGCTTGAAGATAAGCAACGGACGCGGAGTAACACTACCTCCGCAACGCTCTACAATCTTGTTAGACCGGGAACTATGGTTTAAAGTGGATTCCGAACCACTACCAAATACCCGTGGCACCCCCGGGACTCGAACCCGAAACCTGCGTACCGAGCACCAGAGCGCTAGCCACTCGGCCATTCAGGCCCCACAAAATCAACATAAAACAAAAAAAATTAAGCGAAGAAACTTGTGAAAGAAGTTAATTTATATATATATATATATATATATATATATATGTTTAGGACGGTGAACCTCGTGTTCCCTTAATATTCACCATGAGAAGACCAACAATGGACGATGAGAGGAAGATATAGTTTTCTGAAAGGACTTTTAGCCGTTCATCAACAGGCCTTTTGAAAAAAAAATCTGCAAATCACCCACCAAGTAGCCTGGTTATGGATGAGAAAAGGAATATACACTTGCCAGAAAAAGTCTGCGTACAAGTACATAGCACATATTCAAAATTGGAAAACATTTTTTCTGAGGAGACCTCCAAACTCGTCCATTCTATGCCCAAACGATTAACAGAGGTTCTCAGATGTAAGGGTTATCCAACCACCTATTAAAGTTTGTTTTAATAATGATATTAATTTTATATTGTATTTAATTTATTCTTTACACAATTCATTAGCATTTAATAACAATTAAAGAAATACAACACAATTTGTGTTTAAAAATAACAATTAAAATAAGGAATATTAGAAATAGCTGCCAGAAAAAGTCTGCGTACAGATGAAAAAAAAGCATTAAAAAATACTTTCCATTGGCTTTCAACTAAACTTTAATAGGTGGTTGGATAACCCTTACATCTGAGAACTCTGTTAATCGTTTGGGCATAGAATGGACGAGTTTGGAGGTCTCCTCAGAAAAATGTTATTCCGTTCTGTGATTATCACTCGCTTTAACATTTCTTTTGAGGTAATCTTGTGCTGTCGAATTTTTTCGCTCCAACAAGTCCCATAAATGCTCAATGGGGTTTAAGTCCGGCGATTGGGGAGTGATTGGAATGCAATTGATTTTTGATATTGTACAGAAGCCAGAGCTTAACATTATGGGCAGTGCGCATCGGATCATATGTCCTGTTGAAACCAAAAGTCATCTACTAGGTTCAAGTCCTGTGCGCTCTGTTTCAAATTTTCTTTTAAAATGTTGATATATCTCATATGGTTTAATGTCGACTCTATAAAGGATAGACGACCTACCCCGTTGGCAGCCAGGCACCCCCAGAGCATTATACCACCTTCATCATGCTTAACTGTAGGCACAAGATTCTGCTGCTCAAAATCCGTACCTTGTTTTCTCCACACCAGCTTACGTCCTTTTATGCCAAATATGCAAAAACTTGCTCTCATCAGAGAATAGTACTTTTTCCCAAAATTGTGGACTTATTTACATACTCATTTGCAAACTGTAAACGCTTTTGCCTATTCACAGCTGATATGTGTGGCTTCCCTGCGAGCAACACGGCCATGATACCCAGCCTTTTTTTTCAAAATTTTTCTTATGGTGTCTTCATGTAGTATTTTTTTAAATCTCTCTAACGTCCTTTGCAATCTGAAGGCACTTGTACGTGGATTTAAGCGTACGGACTTGAAGACATATCTCTTTTCACGGGCAGTCAGCTTAGATGGGCGTCCAGAACGTGGCTTTGAGATTATAGATTTCGATGAAGCGTAATTATTTATCACTCTTTGGATAGTGGAATGAGTTCTTCCAACAATCTTGCCAATTTCCCGAGGAGTTTTGCCTTCATTCCTAAGTTTTATGATGATCTTTCTTTCTTCAGGAGTAATCTCCTTTCCTTTTAAATCCATTGTGATTTACTTGCCACAAATCTTGAAAACATAATATTTTAACTACTATCTAATAAAACTGAGCAAGTGGTTAAAGTTAATTGACGTTTGATTTGCACATTTCATTATATTTGTTTTTGTACGCAAACTTTTACTGGTAGCAATTTGTGTTATTTTTTATTTCAATTGTTATTTCTTAAACACAACGTGCGTTATATTTCATAAATTATTATGAAAAGTTAATGAATTGTGTAAGAGTAAAATAAATACAATATGAAATTATTATCATTTTCAAAATATAAATTTTTTTCGTTCTTGAATATTTGCTATGTGCTTGTACGCAGACTTTTTCTGGCAAGTGTATGTGTTATCTCAAAATCGCCATCCGGTCTCTTCATTTCTGAAAGCAGTGACTGCAACTTCAACAATAGAATTTGAATGTGAGCTCTTTGCTCGGCTATCGCGAATCGGGTGATAAAATTAGCTTTAAATGCTAAATTTGTCCTACTCGTGGCGTAGTGGCAACATACGCAACTATCGTGAAGGAGAACCAAGGTTCAATTCCGCTGAGGCATCGCTGGTTTCAGAAACGAAGAGACTTTTAAGACGATTATGACAATATGCATCACACATCGATAGACAGTTTCCTGTTGGGAGATTTGCAGGTTTTCTCCATAAGACACGCAAATGCTTCTCACAGCCTGATGGCCAATTGGCTAGCGCTCTGGCCTTTGGTACCACAGACTTCATATTCGAATCCTTAGATGTTTGTGTGGGGTTCGAATCCACGTTAAACTGTAGGTACCGGTCAATTACGGCCAATTAGTAGGCACAAAACGACCCTAGATCGGCAAATCAAACCAAACCAAACTAAAAATCTTCTCATGCAGTTTCTTCTCTGTTTGCGGAATACATTGGTACATGAGGTCCACCGTTGTTACACGCGCAAACTTTCTTTATGCTTATGCTTTCTGGTTTTAGAAAAAAAGCAATTAATTGTAAATATATACGTGCATATCACAAAAGGAAAAGTGTGATTAACCAACATATTTTGTGGTTGTTTTTTTTATACTAAAACCTGTTCGATTCAAATTATCAATGAAATCATTAGTTTGTTAATAAGCACAGTCATTCTATTATTTTATTTATTTCATGTATCTACATTATTATATAACATATATATATATTCAATAGATATTATTTTTAAAAAAGAAAGATTAATAAATTATTAGAAAAGTAAGCGAGAGTTGATGGATTACTGTACATTTATCTGCAATAATATGAATTTCTAAAATAAATGTGCAGTTACATATTCTGATTTCACAAACTTATTAAGTTTCATTACCAAGATAAACATTGAATTTATTTTAGCACTTCAAGTATTTCAAGCTATCAAATAGAAGTGCTCGATTGGAAAAAAACAATCATTGCAGTGAAAATATAATTGTAAATTACACATTTTTTTAATATTATAGCAGCAATTAATAGTCTTTAACAAAGGGTAGTTAATTCATTTTCCATTCGATTAAGTAATAGCAGTGAGGCTTTTACTGTAATATAGTTCAGAACACGAAAATAATTCAGTTTATGAAAAGAGTTTAAAGAATTGTTTTCTTCTCAGGTATGAAAAAATGGCCCTCTGACGCTCGGTGCCACAGATTTCGGGTTCGAGTCCCGATAGTACCGTGGATGTTTGTAGTGGTTAGGAATCCCCTTTAAAACCGTAGTTCCCGATCCAATAGGATCGCAGAGCGTTGGGAGAACTGACAACCATACCCCGTAAAATGCTAACGTCTTCTGTCTCGAAATCTGCCCATAGGCAGATGGCCTTAGCCCACCATGGGGCTGTTGCACCACTGATGATGATGATGAGATATGAAAATACAATATATTTATTTAATAAATGAACAAAATTTAAATAAATGTATCTTTTGCATAGAATTAAAATTTATCAATTGTAAAACGTTAAATTTTGCCATCAGTTGCTTGCACCATACGTTGTTGGTGTTGAACTATGAATGCAAAGAACTCAGATTTATTTCCGAATATAGAGTAGTGCTGTTTCCAAATTTTTTTTACAATTTTCACTTCAAGTCATGTAAAGTAACATCAACTTTCTATTTTTTGTACTTTATATTTGAAATATTAATCAGTGAATAATTGTTATTCATGATAGCTTTTTTTAAGCCACAAAACCTAAATAAAGTCCTCAATTATATGGCGCTATCCACAAGATGAGGGGCTATTGTACACTAGTGTGCAAAATGTAAGTAACAAACAATCATGAAATTGTTGAAAAGGGCTTTTGCGACTAGTACAGTGAAAAGGCAGCTCATTAGTTCATATGCAAATATTAGCACTGTGACATCAGAAGGGACGTCACGGCACACAAACGCGTGGAATGCGCGCGCTTAGTTCTAGGGCAACTTAAAAGGATAGAAGAAGGACACATTTCCATACATTCCCTGTAAGTGAAATCTTAATAAGTTCACAATGGCTAAAACAAACCATCTGGTTGCTTTTACACGTGGTAGAAGCATCAAGCTTGAAAAGGGTCGTTTTTTGCACAGGAGTGTTGCACAGGAGTTTGGAATTGGCAAAAGTGTAGTTTCAAGAGCTTGGAAAGCCTCCCAAATGACAAATGCAGTTGTAAGAAAGGTTGTCTGAGGAAAACAACGGCAAGTGATGATCGGTATATCCTTCTGCATGCGAAAAGAGACCGGAACCAGACATCGGGCAACATCGCTCGGCAACTGTGTACGGCAAACCGGACTATAGGTATCTCGGTTTGCTGTGGCCAGAACCTGCATAAAGGTGGCCTATTTGCTCATTGTCCTGAATGCTGCATACCATTAATAGCAGTCCATGGGTGACACAGTTTACAGTAGTTTCAAAGACCTGACATCTCATCAAGGCAGTTGCATTCTGTTGACTGAGATTCTCAGCGCCAGTTGATATGGAGGGAGGTAAGGACATGGTTTCCTCTTGCTAACATGGGGTGGGGAGTAGTTGAGTGCTTTTGTGGGGATGCGGGTTTTTTTTTTTTTTTTTTTTTTTTTTTTTTACTGGACGAACGGAGTTCTAGATTTTTGGCAGCGGCTCACTTACCAAAGATCGTTATTGCGAGGAAATTTTTCCTCCCAAACGTGCGTCGGTTCCGAGGTGTCATTTGTCCAGACTTTATTTTTGTGGACGACTATTCAGGATCAAAGGTCTTTGCCACACCTGCAGATTAAGCATTCCATATTGTATTCCAATGCGAACATGCCTCTATATGCCCCACCCAATTTTGAACGAACTTCCTTAAACCTTAGTCACTCGTGCTTTCTCCCCGTATTGAAACGAAAGGAATTTCTGATTGCCTGCTTAGTGTGTCCAATTCCAGTGTACAAATCTTAAAATCTCTATCTGTAGTTTTGGGTTATTTTTTATTATAAAAATTCACTTTGGATAAGAATAACTAATAAAAATTTTTTTTTAATTAATTAAATATTTTTCTTAAAAAATAATTCCCTGCATCCATAGAAGATCCTATTTATATAAAAAAAAAAGATAAATATGCAACAGGAGAGAATACGTATGCATCTCCAATACCGAAAATAAACATTATATGCATAAAGGGGGAGGGATTCTAAGTAGGACATGAACAAGACATTGACACGTATAATTCTACTAGTTGCAGACTACTGCAATTAGTATTGGTACTACTATACCACAATGCCTATACCGAAGACTTGAATAACATTTTTTAAATAAATTTTATTTATAAAATTTTACTTGCGTCATTTAATTGTATTAAATACTTCCTATTTTGGAATCTTAATCTCCTCCTCTTTTGGAATTGAAAATCTGACTAACCAACAGTAACTGAAGAGGAAAAAAGTTTGGAGTGACCTGGTGGGGACTGGAGTATGAATTTGCACATTACGAATAGGGCATAGAAACACTGGAGTGACCTGTTTGAATATTCGAATCTTGAAATTCCTTGCAGTGTTTTCTAGTAATGGGAGGGAAGAGACCACTTATAACAATGTTTCTTCCACTTTGAAATGACACAAAAATAGGAGTAAAAAAAAATAAGGCATCTGGATTCACTGAATCGGGTTGAATTTACTATATATTGACATTTCAATAATGATTGATTTCACTTTCCTGGTATTTAAAAATAACAACATGTAACGCATCATTTAATAAGAATGTATGCAAAAACTATGAAATTAGTAGCAAAATATGTCTCTACAAATCAAATCAAATGATATTGAATTATTTATATTTTAATTATTTGTATATGCTTTAAACAAATTCTATGGTAAAATCTATTTTCTCACCATATCACTGCAGGTGCTTAAGATATCAAAACAATTGCAGAATAAAAGTCAAATGCTGATTTCCTAAACTATTTCAAATTTGAAGTAATCGTTGTTTTTCACTCTTTTTTTTATTTAAAAGTACAATCACAAAAAAAAAAAAAATTTAAACTTTGATTCGATTAGCATTTATATTCTTTTACAGATCATTTTTTAAATTTTCTGAAAGTTGACGAAACTTAAGGTTTGCGTCACAAAATGAAAAAGAAAAATGTTCATCTTCCAGATAAAAGCATGTTCCATAAAAAAAAAATGACACTTACAAATTAGAAAAACATTTTATTTAAAAAAAAAAAAAATTATGGACTAGCATATAGTGTCCAGTAACATATTTCACATTGATAAGCTCTGTCGAAGTAAAATATGAATGAAAATTTAAAAAAAAAAGTTCAATTAACTATTTAATCTTATCGCAATCGATCATTTCATATTTTTATGCAAAAGGGCTATCCTATTTGCAAAAAATATTAAAACTAATCATCTAAAGTACACTTATATAGATTTAGTTTGTCACTCTACGGTCAATTTGTGCACACTTAGACTAATTAGACAGGGACCTACAATTTAACGTGGATTCCGAACCACTCTCAAACATCCATGCTACCACCAGGATACGAATCTGAAGCCTGTGGTACCAAAGGCCGTCAAGCCTCGTACTTATATAGGAACAACTGAAATAAATCAAAAATAAAATTTCGAAAATAAACAGTTTAAACAAGAAGAAAAATTAAGCAATAAGTAAATAAATAAGCATAAAGCTGACATATGATGGATCCATCAACAAACGTTGCAGTAGAAAATTTCGTTGCGGACTGGATGGATTTCCCCCAAACTGAAAGAATCTTTTAAAACGCAGAAAGGAACAAGAGTCGAGGGGTTCCGGACCCTCAAAATAGATCTGATCTATCGATCGCAAATGCTTGTGGTCTAGAGGAGATATTTCAAATGGGATGAAGCCCTCGCCCCTCCCCCCAGATGCAAGAGGGGTTGGATGCAAGTTGATGGATTAAACTGCGAGAACGGGAAGATGCACGCACATCAGAAGACGTGCTCCGTTTTCCACATCGGATCGTTAAGATCTCTGCCCCTCTCTCAATCGATAGCATCACGCGGCCCGGTGTCCTCTTTCTCATGCACAGCGACTCGCAAAAGAAGAAAAACCGAACCAAAAATCAAATGTGATTAGATTAAAATAGCTTTGATGAGTTGCCACAGTGAGTTGTTTAGTGATCACTTGGATGGCTGCATTCAACACAGCTGTCTTCATTGACTATGTCAAATGATAGTCTATAGCCTTCATTGACGATCTGATGATATCCTCAATATAGTCAGTCTTTGATAGTCCTAATATAGTCAATAATCTTTGATAGTTTTAATATAGTCTATAGTCTTTGATAGTCTGATGATGGTCTTAATATAGTCTATAGTCTTTTGATAGTCTGATGATAGTTCTTAACATAGTCTATAGTGTTTGATATTCTGATTATAGTCTCAATATAGTCTGTAGTCTTCAATTGACTATTGACAATCTGATAGATTGACTATCATCAGATTGTCAATGAAGACAATCTAGTAGTCTATATTCTAGTCTTCATTGATATTTCTTAAATGATAGTCTTCACTAACTTCATTTTTCTCATGAACAACAATTCGACAACGCAGCAAAAAAAAAAAAAAATTTAGATCGAAAGAAATTAAGTTGCTTAATAATCATTTCGGTCACTGCACTCAACAAAGTTCAGTTAGTTACCTTGATTAATTGTAATAATATACAGGGTAATTATAATTAAAGTTCCACTTCCAAAATGCTGTCAAAAAAACAAACCACTCTTCACAATGAGATCAAATTTGGACACAAGATACTTGACGAAACAGGAAACGGTATGGCATCCAAAAAAAAAAAAAGGTTCCATCGATTTTTTCCATTCAATTGATATGACCTCTGCCGTGTGGATGGTCTTTCCACTAACAGTGGAAAGTCCACAGTTCTAAATTTTGTCATCTTGAAAAAGTTCAAGTTTTTGAATACTTCTTTTCAATTAAATATTTAGTAAATATTATAGGTAACATACTAATAGAAACAAAACTCTACTCGTAATAGGGTCGGGACAAAACCAAATATGAAAAAAGGCATCAGTTGTTATTTTTTGCTATGAATTAATAATGTGGTTTGTGCTTAAAGTTATATTTACTCTCATACTCACACAAAAAAAATGGATATTGATTTTTTTTTAAAATATCAATTTCCTACTTTCTAATAATAGAAAATGACCCCTTTCAGTTATTTAGTAGGATATGAAGATTTTTTTGTCTTAAACTAAAGATTGACGAATACGTTTTCGTGCAATCACTTTTTATAATGTTATTTATTAATATCATAGTTATTGTAAAATTTGAACATTATTTTTTATGTTATTGCCTGACTTATGGTAATATAAAAATATTCACATTTGTAATTTGACAAGTGTACTAATATTTATTTTATGTATATAATTTGCATACCAACATTTTAAATTGATCCTATTTGGGAGTTATACGCTTACCTGTATTTTTGCATTTCTGTTGTGTATTTTATTACCTAGCTTTTTATCAAGCCTTTGATTATTACATTTTATTACCCTATTAAAAATAACAAAATTGGCAATATGTGTATGGTATAGAAACTGATTAAAACTTGAATTGAATCCCTGTTTGATAATGTATTAGTATAGTTTTTTATTATAGAGTTATTTATTTTATACATAAATGATTTAAAATCAAAGAAACATTTTGTATTGGCCTTATTTTAGAGTAGCAGGTTTAAATGTATTTTTACATTTTTGTTGTATTTTAACACCTAGTTTTTTTTATCAGGCATTTGAATATCAAATTTTATTACCTATTGAAAATGACAAAATTTGTATAATTTAAATACTGCTAAAATCTTGATTAAAGAAAATTGAATTAGGTATGTTTTCACTTATAATGAGGCAATTATAAATTTAAATATATAATTTGAATAATTAATTTAATATAATTTAAATATATAATTGATATATAAATTTAAATATGTAAACCATTTTTCGGTGGGAATTTTTCTTAAACTTATGATTTTATATTCTTCTTTTACATTGGATATTTCTCATAAAGCCCATTATGCTTACCAAAAAGCTGGGTCCTATTTTCTGTTAAGTAATACAACAATAAGTGCAGTGCACATGCACCGGAATAATGCATTTCGTTAATACGAGAAGTTTTGCTAATGGAGGCGGCTACTAATTTATATGAATGATTAATATGAAATATAATAAATGATTCGTGTACAGGATACTGGGTAAGTACTCTACTACAACGTAATGTCTGTTAGGTGTGCCGCGAGCAGAGCAACTTTATATTATTAGAAATATGGGAAGTAAAAGGAAACATATTTTAATATTAATGAAAATACGTTTCATCTTGAACTATAATTTATATCGAAAACTATTGAATTATTAGCATTGAAAATCATATTTGATCATTGTGCTTTTGCATTACATAACCAAACTCATACAACACTTGCCAAATTCTCCCCAAATCAATTATTTTTCTGCAAAATTCTCCCCAAATCAATTATTTTTCTGCAAAAATTCTCCCCAAATCAATGATTTATCTGCAAAAATTGTCCCCAAATCAATGATTTTTCTGCCAAATTCTCCCAAATCAATGATTTTTCTGCCAAATTCTCCCAAATCAATGATTTTTCCATAAATTCACCCCAAATCAAATGATTTATCTGCCAAATTCTCACCCCAAATCAATGACTTTTCTGCCAAGTTCTCGCCAAATCACTACCAAGTTCCGCCAAATCAATGATTTTTCTACCAAGTTCTCGCCAAATCAATGATTTTTTACCAAGTTCTCGCCAAATCAAAGAGTTTTCTACCAAGTACTCATACAATGAACATATTTTCAAAATTTATTACAGTACCGTTTCTTTAAACAATCCTTTTCACCGTTTGTTACCGTTAAATAAACCACCGTGGTATACATTTATTTTAATTTTAAAAGTGCTACTGCAGATTTAATGATATTATATATAACATATATTCCTATTAATATATTGTTAAGAACAACAAAATAATTAAATTTAAGTTATCGAAATAGAACTTTATCTCCTATTTATAATCTTTTCATAAATTTTAAAAATTTTTATAAAACATTTCAAAATTCTAAAATTTTTGTGTGTGCATAAATGGTGCATAGAATTTACTCAGATTATTTTTTTCTTCTATTCTAATAAATCGTTATAATGAAATCTAATATAGGGCCCTTGATAGCCGAGTGGCTGATGCTCTGGCGCTCAGTAGCACAGGGTTCGAGTACTGGCTGTGCCATGGATGTTTGTAGTAGTTCGGAACCCCTTTAAACTCTAAGTCTCGGTCTAATAGGATAGCAGAGCGTTGTGGGGTTGTGTGACTCACGTCCGTAGCATGTCTTCAAGCTACACGAACCCTCTTGGGCATTGCTGAATGAGTAACCTTGCTTCTGACTTAAATATTAACTGTCTCTCTATTGCCAGCTGCATTAGAACAACCACAAATCTGATATAAAATCGTTTAATTCCATGTTTACAGAATGTTAAAATGTGTGGGATGTTTTTAATCCAATATAATTTTCCCAGACAAATTAAGCTTTAAAATATTAATATTAATATAAATATATTTTATACATAATGATTAAATAATAATTTAAATATATATAAAATTATTTTTCTTACAATGGAGTATTTATATCAAACAAATCGTAAAAATTCTAAATATCTCAAGGAATTTTCATCTGTATTAATGTTTTACAGTACCACGTAGACGGAAATAAATGAACTGGAGTCGAGGTTTATATTTAAATGACAGACAATTATACTGAACGATATCTGACACCCTATTAAAAATTTTCATCATTCAATTTTCAGGCAATGGCAAATTTTTTAAAAAGAAGCTTTATATTTTTCTGTTGTTTATAGTTCGAAGTTATACATACGATTTTTTTTATGGAAAAAAAAAAACAGCAATAGTTATTGGGAAATATATTTAAAAATACTTTTCCCAGAAAGTTATTTAAAAATTTTTGAAAACATTTTTAGTTTGATAATTTTGAATAATACAGAGGTAAACATGAATAAGTTGAAATGCCATGAAATGTTTTAATATTTACAATAGATTTTAGATTTTCTAAAAACACACTATCACATATTTTCTAAAATCTGTGTGATAGTTTAAGTAAAAAAATTCATAAAGGTTTTAATCGTTAAATTACTTTTTTAATTTTAAAGATCTTTTAATTGCCCAATTAACGACAATCTTTTAATCTTCTATCGTCTCTTTCTTACACAATAACGTTCAGCTTTCCTTTAACACCCTTTTGTGAAGTGCTTTAAAACAAATATATTAAGGATCATAAAAAAACAACTTCAACCGTGTTTTTATTGCAATACATAAAAGGGATAATCCCTGCGGTACTTTTTTTTTTTATTAATTTTGAGTGTTTGTTAAAAGGCCTTAAAACGAGACCAGACATAAAATAAAACCCAATAAATATGACAACTAGACGTCAAAGTTGAGATATCGATAAACAAGTGAAAGTTATGAAGGCTCCTTCTGAGGCTAAAAATAGAGGCCAAGAGATAAGGCTTACTTAGAAGATCCTTCACAGAACATTGAACATCAAATGACCTCTAAATTGTGCAAAGATTTTCTGCTGAAAAAACCTCTCCAAATTTTTTTTTTCACTTTTTAAAGAGCGTTTGAGTTTGGCTTGACATCTTTGACGTAAATGCTTTCAACTCGTTTTTTTTTTTTTTTTTTTTTTGCATCAAAGCAATGGATTTCATCATCGAGGGGTTTTGAAATGTAGAATTTCGCAATTTTAGCTGTAAATTGTTTGGAAAAAATTGTAAATTTTTATGTGACTTATTAATAAATTCTTTTTCTCTTTGTTTCGAACATGACTTGAACTTGAAATTATTTTTATCTTGAAGGATTTGGGTGACTTCTTATTTTAATATTATACTTTTTGGTCTCCTTTAACAGAGAAAAATCATTTTTAAAAAGGGATTAAGGCCTTTTAAAAATTGGAAATGCAACAATTTGACTTAGAAAGATTTTTTAGCAGATAATCCAACCATTAATAAGAGATAGAAAGAAATCGTGAATCAGAGACAATCATTTTTAAAAAGGGGTAATGCCTTTAAAAATTTCAAGTGCAAACCATTTGAATTAGATTAATTGATTCTTTTTGTAAAATATCATTTACGTGGCAAATGATATTATATTTCCTTTTCTAAGCATAACACACGGATAACACAATAACATTATTAATTATAAATGAATACAAATTTGATTCACATTTCATTAATATTGTTTGGTATTTTTCCGTTAACAGATAGCTATTTCGTGCCAAATATAAAAAATTTCATCAAATACTCGCCAATCGCAAGATAATAAGACATGATCAGGCACGATTCTCGGTTAAAAGTTTAAATCCTTAATGAAATTCCAGTGAGTGGTGCTCTACTAACGAAAAAGTACCTTTATCTAAGTACGTCTCAATTCAAATAACAGAAAATAGCCAAAAGTAAATGTATGTAAATTTTATTATATGTTAGAGGATCAGTCAATTCTAAGAGAAGGCGATCAACACTACAAACAACTCAAACATTCATTAAATATCTTTGCAAAATCTGCATTTTTAAAGTTAATTTTTGTTTAAATTTAATTTACTTGATTATGCTTTTTTTAAATAAAGGAAACATAAACAGAACTAATTAATGAACTAAATATTTTTAATTGAAAAATTAAAATAAATAAATAAATGTAATGATAAAAATTACTACTAGAATGCAAAAATTACACCATCGATGTCTTGTAATTTATCAATTTATGACAACCGATAATTACAAGTTTGAGAACCTGGTAATAGGAAGAAAAACACTATTAATAGGAAGAAAAAACAAAAAATTGTGTACACCTGTTTAGTTGTACTATGTGTACTAGGTGTACAGTCTAGTTAAGCAGTCTAATCATAGAGGATCTTTTCAACTTTTTGTCTCAAATTTCTTGAGTATTTATGACCCTCTAACCTATTCCTCATTAAACAAGATCGGATTAGTAACAACAATAACAAATCAAAGGTATGGAGAATTGGATAAAAGACGAATAAAAAGCAATGAAACAAAATTTAAAAATACATGTTTCGTAAGAATATGTTAAATAAAAGTCCAATATCCTATAGGATCAATGATATTGGACATTTGCGGTAATTTCTCAGAAAGGATTCAGACAATTTACATCCTTAGCCCGTACCTATGCTTGAATCCTAAGCTCATATTACTTTTTTTTTTTCAATTCCTTCTATTAGCTCACACTCTCTCCATATATATCTGGTTCAAATTTTCAATCGTTCATAAAATACTTTTTATTCATCTACTCAAGTTCAAATACATTTTTTTGAACTTGTAGTGGATGACACTGGATGTTAATACAGTTTTTCAAATGTTAATTCATTAATTGAATTAAATTCATTAATTTTAGTTTTTTTTAGATTTAAGTTGCATGTATCTATCAATAGATGGCACCAGATAAACTTAAAAATTGAATGAAAATTATTTATAAATGACTTTTGCAATAAAGTGAAAAAAAGTAGAAATTGACTTTAATTTTTTTTTTTGTATTACTTGTTTTAGTATTAGCACACGTGAAAGCTAGATTATATTAAATACATCCTTTAAAAATATACCTTAAATACAGCCTTTTAAAATATATATAGATATCGAAATATGCCTATTCATATTTGTAGACATACTCATATAGACTTACTCATAGGTATATTTCTATAAGTATGTCTAAAAATATGAATAGGTATATTTCTATAAGTATGTCTAAAAATATGAATAGGTATATTTCTATAAAATATGAATAGTATATTTCTAAAAAATATGAATAGGTATATTTCTATAAGTATGTCTAAAAATATGAATAGGTATATTTCTATAAGTATGTCTAAAAATATGAATAGGTATATTTCTAAAATAAGTATGTCAAAAATATGAATAGGTATATTTCTATAAGTATGTCAAAATATAGTCTATTTCAAATATGAAAAATAGGTATATTTCTATAAGTATGTCTAAAAATATGAATAGGTATATTTATATATGTCTAAAAATATGAATAGGTATATTTATATATGTCTAAAAATATGAATAGGTATATTTCTATAAGTATGTCTAAAAATATGAATAGATATATTTCTATCAGCATGTCTAAAAATATGAATAGGTATATTTCTACGAGTATCTCTACAAATATGAGTAGGTCTATTTCTTTTTGATCCAAAACTGATAATTACAATTTATAAAAAGATTATTTGATAAAACATTTTGAATTACCTTATAAGCAATGATTAATAAAAAACTGAAAATATGCGGTTTAAATTGAGAGTTCTTAACCCGTATCCTTACCAAAATATTTGATAAACATTTGTTTTTAATGGTGAGTATTATTACTTAAGCTTTCTAATATCAAGTATACTAAATAGAAATGCTTTTTGAAAATAATGTTCATGTTTTAAATACTATGATTACTTGTTTTTATAGAACAGTTGGGCGTATAATAATAATAAATAAAAAATGGTTTTTGTATATCAAAATTCAGAATTTTCGATAACAAATGTGTCATCATAGACTTCAAACACAAATTTACAAGAATTAAAACTTTATAATAGCGTTATTTTGAAAATCTCCACAGTTAATGCTTCACGTCCCTGCAATGCTTTATAAGCGTTTCTTTTTAAAAAACAACAAAAATAATATATATTCAATTTCTTCTATTAGCTCGCACTCTTCCTCTATATATCTTGTTCAAATTTTCAATCGTTCATAAAATACTTTTTATTTATCCACTCAAGTTCAAATACATTTTTTAAACTTGTAGTGGATGACACTGATGTGAATACAGTTTTTTCAAATGTTAATTCAGTAATTAAATTTAATTAGTTAATTAAAAAAAATTCAGATTTAAGTTGCATATTTCCACCAAAGATGGCACCAGATAAACTTAAAAAATTAATGAAAATTATTTATAAAGGACTTTCTGCAATAGAGTGAAAAAAAAAAAGTAGGAATTGACTTTAAATTTTTTTTTTTTTACATTACAAGTAAGACGAATGTGATTTTTTTTTTCCCGACAATGTTCAATGTTCAAAACCTGTATATAAGCCGAAATTTAGAAGTAAATTTCTGTAACGTTCAAACATGCCACCCGGAGGACGAAACTGTTGCCCAGGAGATGAAACGGGTGGAATATTTTCAACTAAATGGCTATAAAGTGAAGCGACAGAATACAACGACGGTAGTTGTAAGTCTGTTAAGCTTATTTCAAACGAGCACATTGTTTCTTTTTAGTTGTCTTGAATGCCATCTGTGGTATTTGTATTATTTTCTGTGTGTTCACTTTTTGTCTGGAAGATGAATGGAAAAAAAGAAATTTCAAATGGCAAATTTCAAACTACAGGTGATCGCGTTTCCCGAAAATTCTAACACCAAATTGCTGCTCGGTATTTCACTGTAAATTAAAACAAATTGAGAGTGGAGAAAAAATATTACATCAGCGGAGATTCCAAATGAAAAAGTACCAAAATCAGCAGGGTTTATATATATATATAGGAATTTTTCATGTAAGAGGAGATAGTTTCAGGAGAAATTCAATTTTGACCTATTACTTGATGAAAATACTCATAATTAAAGCATAAATTTCTTCGAGATTTCGATATAAATAAATAATCATTTTTAGAACTTGATAGAATCTGATTTAGTATTTAGATCAATTTTCTATTTCATAAGTCCTTTAGTAAATTAAATGAAAAATATAGATATATAAAAATATTCCACCAACAAGCTTGTTTTAATCACTCTCATAACGAAGATATTTAAATTTTACAGAAGAAGAAGATAGACACGCATTAAATCTTAAAATTTAAGATTTAATGCACGTGTACGAAATGAGGACTGTAGGGGCCATTTTAAACTGGCTGGGATTACTTATAAAAAAATCTTAGATAAACTTTTATGCAATAAGTCTTAAATTACATAAAGTCTGATGCGATAACTTGTGCAATAACTTTCTGTTACATGAATACTTTTGCAATAATCTTATATTATGTAAACTCTGAAGCAATAAATCTTTTTACTACATAAACTCTTTTGCAGCAATTTTAGGTAGCATAAACTTTTATGTATTACATTCTTTTATTACATAAACTCTTTTGCAATATTTTTTTTTTTATAAACTCTTTGTAATAATTATTTATTGCATAAAATTTTATGCATTAATTTATCAGAGTAGATTTACTTTTTTTTTTGTCGAAATTGTGCTTTCACCAATGTTGTTTCAACTTGATTTATTTGTATTAGGTAATAAATATTTCGAATAGCCTTATGTGGGTTAAATATTTCGCCTTGCTTAAATATTTTTAGATCGCTTGTTTAGCGTACGAATGAGGAAGTCTAGTTCGAAACCCAACAAAAGGTGTCGAAATGACAATTTCCATGTGTATGCTGGGGATAAGAACGTTAAATCCCTATTCCGCAAAATTTTTTTTCATTGTTCTTGAAAAGGTGGAAAAGGATGTAAAACTCGGTTGTCACTTTGATTGTTATTCATTCCAAGTGAGGTTTGCACAATATGAATGCAATTTAGCAATCCCCTGATAGTGTTTTCCTCCTGGATAACGATGTATTTACTTTACATTGCTATTCAAGAAGGGATAGAAATAAATTTTCAAAAATTTTTGATTTAATCATCGTTTATACGGTTTTCCTGAACAAATTATTAAAAACATTTTTTCATTGTAGATATTCAGAATTGCGATATCATAGCAACAACATTAAAGTGATTAAATTTTTTGAAATCTGCGTCATGCATTTTGCATAAATTTAATCAACAAATATATTCGTATTCTACATGTTAAAAATGAATATTAAGAGAAAATATAAATTTATTTTGAATCAAATAACATTTGTATCCAAAATCATAATTTTGAATTATTAAAAATAGAGACAAATGTAATTTGAAAAAAAGCAAAAAGCCTATTTTTTTTTCAATTTTAATTATTTCTTAAATATTCTTCGAAATATTTGAAAATTAATTTAAAAATAAAATTTTAACAAAAAATTTAATTTAATTATCAAAATTAAATTTATAAATTTAATAATAAATTAATAAATTAAATTGAATTAATAAATTTTGTCATATATAATTTGTCTTTTACGTGAATATTTTTACTCAAACATCATCTTTCATCAATTGTCACATTAACTTAAAAGATGAACTGTACCAATCAGTAGTAATATAATAGATAACGCATCAGGGCAACTAGTTTAGGTAACCGTGATGCCCCCTCAGTTTTAATAACTTCCCTGCTTAGTATGTACAATTGCAAAGAAAAACACATTTACAGAATATTCACCAAATATTTAGAATTTGATCACTTTTTTTCAGTTCCTTCTATTAGCTCACACTCTCCTATATATATCTTGTTCAAATTTTCAATCGTTCATAAAATACTTTTATTCATCCACTGAGTTCAAATACATTTTTTTTGAACTTGTAATGGATGACACTGGATGTTAATATAGTTTTTTCAAATATTAATTCAGTAATTAAATTTAATTAATTAATTTTAGTTTTTTAGATTTAAGTTGCATATATCTACCAATAGATGGCTCCAGATAAACTTAAAAAAATGAATGAAAATTATTTATAAAGGACTTTCTGCAATAGAGTGAAAAAGTAGGAATTGACTTAAAAAAAAAAATATATATTACTTGTTAAAAGTTTGCTTTATAATCATAAATATTAACAAAAAGTTTTGGATATAAATTTTAATTCTTTCTTTCTGTTTACTGTTTATCAATGTTTTTTTTTTCTGTAATCACTTGAACCTAACGTCAAAGTAGTTATTTTTATTTAAAGCTTTTTAGTAAATAAAAATTATTACACCCTTAAATAATAATCCTTCGAAGTATTGATCCTGTTAAACTTATGTTCAATTTTATATTACAAAGCGTAAATTTATTTATACTTCCAATTTATATTTAGAAAATGTGTCCAAAAATTGTGAATTCGCTCATTTGAATCACATGCAGTATTTTCCATGCCATTATAAATCCATGCCTGTATTATAAATAAATCCTTTCTAAGGGTTTAAATATTTCAGTATTTAATTAATTAATGGAAAAATTCATTTGTTAGTTATTATTATATTCTAATGTAATATGTGACTCAAGTAGTGAATTCATCTTAAAGAATACCATGAAAGTGAAAAAATTATAGTATTTTTAAACTATAATTTTTTATTTTTTAGTTGGATTAACTCTAAAAGCGTGTTTTTAGTGCTTTTAAACTATAATATTTAAATGAGTTCCCGGTACGGAGGACTGGAACTACAGTTCTCACAATAATTGATTTGTGAGTAAAACAAAGGCTAAATGCGAATATGTCGAGACAGCCAGGATTCGAACAGGGAATCTCCTGATCCGTAGTCAGACGCGTTATCCGTTGTGCCACTGTCCCACGTAGGTTTGAATGTCTTAGGTGCTTTCATTCTACATGGGTTGAACTGTTCTTCATAAGTTAAAATAAAATCACTAATCCAGGCAATCCTAATCATGATGAGATAATAAACTTAACAAAATATTTTAGTGTCCTTGATAAGTCTACAACGTTTAAATTAAATCTGATCGCTTAAAGTAGGGCGAAATCGAGCCCAAACAGTCAGTTACAAACAAACATACAGGTGAAACTAATAAAAGTGTATTAAAAAGGAAAACTCAATGATAAAGATAATCTTCTACAATATGAACTCATATTGTCTTCATCTGATTAATTAAATAGAAAATGTGCTGAATTAATAATTTTGTTAAAAACATCCAAAAATTACAAATTAGTTAACTACCTTTATGTAATTTTATAGCTGTAATTTTAAAACCATATAGCACAACTAAATACAATTCACTAATTAGAATAACTGAGAAAAATAGCATAATTTAAAAAAGAAAATTAATAAATAAAAATTACAATCCAAATTCCGCCTTATATTCTAAGAATAATGCAAAAGCTTAAGTTATACATTGAATGTATGCAAAGAAGAACTAAAGACAAAATTTTCATTAAAAGTAAAGTACTTTATTTAACAAGTACTAAGTACAGTTCTTTTTAAAGTATATTACTTATTTTAATTTTCACTAACATAGTACCTTTATCACTTTCAAAAATACATTTTTAAAAAATAATTTGAAATGTAAATTATATTTTAAAACATAAAAATTTAAATCGGACAAAATTTGAGACTACAGTAACAAAAAAAATGTAAATGTTCAAAAGGTGTTTCATTTATTAATCTTTCTACGTGATTTTCTCAATTTCTGATTTTCATATTTTCTGTTAGATTATTTAAAATGCTACTACGACTTAGTTATAAAAAATTTGCATAAATATTCTACTGATTTAACTCATTCTGTAAACCTCAGTTGTGTTAATAGAATCCATACATTTTAATAAACAGCATAATAAACATTGTAAAAGTTTAACTTCAATTTTTAGGTCTTTTTCATTTTTAAAAAATCGCTAAATATTTGGTATCTCGAACTCTCTACAAAATAAACATGCTATTTATCTTCTGTACGATAAAAAATCATGTCATTTTACCTTTCAAAAATTATCTTGTGGGAAACAAAGGATAACTTTGTGGATTTGTGTGTGAGTACCTATTTTATGGCATTTTAAGAAATGTATGAATTGAATTAAAACAAGTAATATATATAAAAAAAAAAAAAAAATTTAAAGTACTTCTTTTTCACTATAATGCAGAAAGTCCTTTATAAATAAGTATCATTCATTTTTTTAAGTTTATCTGGCGACATCTATTGGTAGATATATGCAACTTAAATCTAAAAAAACTAAAACTAATTAATTAAATTTAATGAATGGATTAATATTTGGAAAACTGCATTAACATCAGTAAAGTCATCCACTACAAGTTCAAATGAAATGTATTTGAACTTGAATGGATGAATAAAAAGTATTTTATGAACAATTGAAAATTTGATCAAGATATATGTGTGAGAAAGAATTGAAAATGAATCTAATTTCTTAAATATAAAATCTTATTATAAAATATATTAAAATTTCACTCGAAACGAAGTAAAACTTTTTGAGGAATCACAAAAAAGTATGTTAAATTGGTCAATTTTCGATTTACGAGGTACTATGATCCCTTAAAGTTCTCATGGTCATCATCAACAGTGGCACAACCCCTCCATGGTGTGCCAAGGATGTCTGCTAGCTGGCAGATTTCTAGACGACAACTGTTTTCTTTTTTTACGGGGTACGGTTGTCAGCCCTACGCCCGACACTCTATAGTCCTATTAGACCGGGACCTACGGTTTAAAGTTGATTCTGAACCACTACAAACAGCCATGGTACCGCCGTAAATCGAACCCAAAACCTGGGGCACCGAGTGCCAGAGTGCTAGACCCTTAAAGTTCTGATGCTTTTAAATATTTTCATTTAAATTAACTTATTCCTCCTACTTTTAATTTCCGTTAGTAGAACCAAGTAACCATTTGCATTATTCCGTAATATCATATTAGTTACAATAATGAATTGTTTAATTAAAATATGTTTAAAATTACAATTATTTCCATAAAAAAAAAAAAAATGCAAAAATATACAAATTATATTTTATAATACAACACAAAGTATTACCCGTTATAGTACAATGTGTTTCAAAATAATGCGGATACAATTATAATGTGGTAACCCCCATCCCCCCAAAAACGACTGATCATCGGACATTATTATTATTTTTATTAGCAAGCATTATTATTTTTTAATAGTTACAAAAATAACGCAAGTTACTCATAGATATTTAGTAGAAAATTGAACAGAATAAATAAACACATTTAAACTGACAATTCCCCAGGATTTTGTCTTGCAGGGGAGGGGAGGGGGAAGCTCAACAAAATAAAAGCATAACCATTTATGAGGAAAATAGGTCATACTAAACTATAAGTACAGAAAAATTATTTGAAAGCGAAATTCCATATGCAAATTATTTTGTTAATAATTTTTACATTGCACTCACTGGGTTCAACTACATAAAAAAAAAAAAAGAGAACATTGAAGCAAAGAAGTATTGCACAGAAAATAAAAATTTAATTTCTAAAAAAAAAAACTAAAACTATAAATTAAACAATTATAAATTAAAATTAAATTTTTCTTTTGCTATCTCAGCGACTGCATCGTTTATGTCAAGTTCAATATTTCAATGAATATTTAATAATAAAACTAAAAAAAAACTAATAATAATAAAAATAATAATAAATAATAATAATAAAAATAATAATAAATAATAATAATAAAAATAAAAATATGATAAAACTAAACGAGGAAAAACGCAGGATCAATCAACAGACTTAGGCGAGAAAAAACATTGATTCTTTGAAATACTAAATATTTATCAAAAAATAGGAATAGTGGGAAATGGTCATAAGTTTGAAAGCGTTACACATTTTACTTACGAGTTTGGGCGGTGGAAGCTCGGCAAAATAAAGCGTAACCATTTATGAGAGCTCAGTAACTCATAATAAAATATAAATAATAGAAAAGTTACCTCAAATCAAATTCCATACGTAAATTAATTTGTTAATAGTTTTTACATTGCATTCACTGGATTCAACTACACAAAAAAAAAGAGAAAAATTCTAAAAAAAAAAAAAAAATTGTATTTAAATTACAACATTAAAATTCGTATTCGTTATCTTAACAAAATTTTAATTATTACATTAAAATGTATTAGTTATCTTAACAAAATTTTAAATTACAACAAAGTTTTGTTAAAATAACGAATACATTTTAATGTGGTAAGTTAAATACACTTAAATAATTAGATTAAATTAAATTAAGTAAAATGTACTTAATAATTATTTTCGCAGAGAATTGAAGTCTGAGAGAAATACGAAACTTATGAATGACATAAACGATCTTATGAGCCTTTAGCCAAGTTTCAAAATTGCTTTCTATAAAAAATATAAAAAAAAATTGGAATCGAGAAAAATATAAAATACGTTTCAAATGTTTAAGATATCGAATTGCCACTTGTATACAAAACACACTGCAAATAAATTATTGAAAAAAACCATTTATTTTGCAAATATCAAAAAAACACGTTAGAAAATAATAACTATAAAGTATTTCTAACGTTTATATCACAAAGCTAACGATTGTATGGAATAATATAAAAACTATTCTACACTAATTACTTTCATTCTAACAGATTTGAATTTTTCAAAAAAAAAAATTAAAAAATATTATATAATCGAATTTTTATCTCTAGGAATATTGTAAAAATATAAGTTTTAATGAAATATAGGAAATTGCAAATTATAATCAAATATGAAGGATATTTGCGTCCTTACAAATGTCCTTACTTTATCTCAAGCTTATGTCCTTATAATATTAATTTATGAACATGAATATAAGTTTAAATGAAACATTATTTGTTAAGAAATATTGATTTATGAACAAGTCCTTACAAATGTCCTTACAACATGATTTGTTAAGAAATATTAATTTATGAACATGTAATTGTATAGTAAGGATATTTGCAAAATGTCCTTACAAACATGATCCATTACGTCCTTAACATGATTTGTTAAGAAATATTTATGAACATGTAATTGTATAGTAAGGATATTTGCAATGTCCTTAACATGATTTGTTAAGAAATTTAATTTATGAACATGTAGTTGTATAGTAAGGATATTTTGCAAGTCCTTACAAATGTCCTTACGAACATGATTTGTTAAGAAATTGAACATTTTGTATAGAATATTTGTAATGTCCTTACGAACATGATTTGTTAAGAAATATTAATTTATGAACATGTTTGTATAGTAAGGATATTTGCAAGTCCTTACAAATGTCCTTACGAACATAATTTGTTAAGAAATATCGATTTATGAACATGTAATCGTATAGTAAGGATATGAGATTAAATAATAAGTAAAACGTGAGGTTTTTATTTATTTTGTAACAATCTTTATTTTTCTAATGAATTGTTCAATATTCTTCAAATGATGGGTTAGATAAAAAGTTAGTCTAGAAGAGTTAAGAATAACTCTTCCCCAAGGGGATCGATATCGAATGCCAGGGGTCGATACCACATTGTTAGTAGATGACTCATGATCAGGGGTCGATAGAAAATATAAGGCAACTATGTACAAGTAATATTTAATCCGGTGAACCCCATACGGAAGATGGATCAAAGTTATGAAAATAGTAATAGTGGCCAATCAAGTTGGTCAAAAATTTATATTCATTAATAAAGATGAAAATATGTTACTAATTAAAATTTATATATATTATTAAACCTTTTATGTAATATTAACTATTTACCTCAGGTAATTATTTTAACCTATATTTTGTTAGACAAGAGAATGAATGTAGTATAAAACTGACTTAACCACTCGAAAGTTTCGTTTGTCGCTCTACGGTTATTTTGTGCACACTTTAGGCTAAATAGACCGAGATCTGCAGTTTAACGTGGATTCCGAACCCCTTACAAACATCCATTCTACCGCCAGGAATTCGAACCTGAAGCCTGTGGAACCAAAGACCACAGAGCTAGCCTATTGGCAATCAGGCCCCCTCGAAAGAGAAAATCTCAGTAGCAGATGCAAAACACTGATAGCAAATAAGAATTGAGATTTGTCAAATTGTTAAAAAAAAAAAAAGTATTATTGTAAATAAATATTTATAAATAAAAAAAAAATTATTATCTAAAATTGATATCTTAAATTTTTTATCATATTTACTATTTTTTATAAATAAGCCTGGGATAAAAGAATATTTGAAGGAAATAAAAATATATGAAAAAGATCACAAACAAATAAACTTCAAAATCTGAATATTTGAAACAATTCATTAATTATTAAATTATAATTGACTTTAAATTCAAGAAAATTTCTAAATCAAGTCACCAGATGGCGTCATATGCCCCTAGGTAGCGCCAGATAGATGCTCGAGCATGAAATGTTTTTTTTATTTAATTAAAAAATAACTAATTAGAATTAATTTGTAATTACTAATTACTAATTAAAATTAGTTCTAACTTGAGTTAGAACTTTTACTAATTAGAATTAGTTCTTTTGGTGAGACACACGATTAAAGAACAATAACTTCAGAAAAAGTATTAGAATGCTAAGTGTTAAGTTTTTAATTACTATAGAATATCATACATCCAAATATCCAATTTTAAAATTGTATATATAATGTCAAGAAACTTCAGAAGCAAAAAATCATCTCTTTGACATTAAATTTATATATGTGCATTGCAATACGCATACAATAAACATTGTAACGACGAAATAAACAATTTAAAAACTCACATAAGCATCTTTTTACTTGCCTTATAATAATTACTTAATAGTAATATAGTGAAAATAGATAAAAAGCAAGGAACTCTTAAAAATATTAAAGGTTTAAGAAATCTGGCGACTTTATATAAACATTTGTCGTTTCAAATTTGCAGAAGAAAGAGTTGTTTAAAATTAAAAAAGGAAGAGTTTTCAGTGGCACGTGAAATACAGGGTAGCTTATCAAAACGTCCTCTTGCCAGGGACTGTATAAACTTTTGCAAATACATAAGTTTGTATACCATGATTTATAATGTACTTTGTAGAATGTGTTGTATACTTAATGTAGTTTTTACTAATGTAGAATATGAAGCTTACATTTTTAAAATACAAAATTTTATAGAATCTGATGTATAATTATGTATAATACATAATTTACAGAAAATTATACATAATTTGTAAAATATGATATATACATATGTCCTTGATACATAAGTTTGTATACAGTTACCATGGTCATGTAAAAAAGAATGGAAATAAAAAGAGTATATATACATGTATTCTGTCATCAAAGATCTACCAATATATTTTTAAACAATTTCTTTCATTAACCTCTGAATTAATTTGTTTTTATTAATTAGGTTACAAAACTATTTCTGAAACCTCCATAAGATAGTAATAATTAATTTTTAATAACTATTTATATTATACTTGGATATTTATACTTTATACTATGAGAAGATATATACTTTATAATGAAGATATTTTAGTTATATAAATTTATACTTTATATTATCGCTATTAATTTTTGTTGTTATTTTGAAAACATCATTCTTCCTTGCCTTTCTGAATCATTAATACAAATAATTGTGAATTATTAGAGTAATCATGAATAAATTTTTATTACTTAAAATACTTCCATCTTTTTGATAAAATAAAGTATAGAATATTGTTTCAAAATCAGTTTTCAAGGGAAAATTCAAAGTTGAAAACTAAATGTATAACTAGATCCAACTTCGGCAACTTATGTATGGAAACAATTTAATCCAAATGCTTTCGTTATAACGGCAAAGAAAGTAAATTAAGAGGAAACAAGTAATATAAAAAATGAATATTTTAATCTTTTAACAGTAACTTTATAAATAAAGTTGAAATATTCTCTTACATCTGGCTCTTTGGTAGATACATACAACTTAAATGTAAAAAAAAAAGGCTAAAATGAATGAATTAAATTTAATTACTGAATTAATATTTGAAAAACCTGTTTCCAAAAAAGTTCAAAAAAATGTGTTTGAACTTGAGGGATGAAAAAGAGTTTTTTATGAACGATTGAAAATTTGAACAAGATATATGTATACCACCCAAATGATTTTCATCCATCCGAGTGGTGAAATTTCGCCCATTTTGAAGTCCGAAAGAATATTTTTAAAACTTTTGAAGGAAAATTCCTCTGTTTTCAGTCCTCTGCACGAGTTCTGAGCAATTCCCTCATTAGCGAAATAAAATCTCAAATTTCGAAAAACCTCTATTTTAGGACAAAATTGTTTTTATTGGATACGATTTAATAATCCAAACATTTTTTTTTTAAATAGATATACCCGCTTTGTAATTGTTGTTTTCAAATTGTAAAGGCCTTTTCATTAAATTGTTTTGAGAATAAATGTTTTCGTTCATGTGTTTTTAATGAACTTTATTTAAAAATAACATTAGTTTTCCATTATAAACAAGTAATATAAAAAAAAAAATTTAAGTCAATTCCTACTTTTTTTTTCACTCTATTGCAGAAAGTCCTTTATAAATTTTCATTCATTTTTTTAATTTTATCTGGCGTCATCTATTGGTAAATATATATGCAACTTAAATCTAAAAAAAAATAAAATTAATGAATTAAATTTAATGAATGAATTAATATTTAAAAAAAACTGCATTGACATCAAATGTAATCCACTACAAGTTCAAAAAAATGTATTTGAACTTGAGTGGATGAATAAAAAGTATTTTATGAACGATTGAAAATTTGAACAAGATATATATAGGGAGAGTGTGAGCTAATAGAAGGAATTGAAAAAAAAAATTCTTCACATGTTTAAATTATCTGTCTTGCTTAAAATCTTTTTTTTTTTTTTAATTTAATAATGCTGAACCAAGACACAGGTTCAATTTCTTATATTTTCAGGTTGTATTCTTGCGGATTAATACTAATATAAATTAAATTTGTAATTTTATCCAATAATTTTTTATGAACTTATGTTCAATTTTTAAAGGTATTATTTTAATATTTTTATAAAAGTTGGAAAATAGGAATCTCTATTTTAAATACGTTTCTATCACTATTCTACGTTTCTATCATTATTGTTGTTTCGATTTCTATTGGTTTTTTTTTTTTTTAAATTTTAATAGATACTAATCCCAAAATTATTTCAAAACCAAATAATAATTAAAAATTCAATAAAGAATTTCGATAAGTTTTCTTATTTATCATCATAATATTAATTAAAATAATTGCCAATCATAAAAAATAACTACACTGAATACAAATGAGAAAATAGATACAAAATGCCTTTTTACAATGTACTACTATTTCTTTTCAAGAAGTAGTTTTCAAAATTGTATTACTTTTTATCCGCCTACAAATATCTTTTTAGTATACAATTTTATCCAATTCAGTTACGTTGTTTGTTGATAGATCAGATAATCATGAGTTAAGGACACAAAATACGTTATAAAGGTTATTTACTCAACGTCAAAATATTTCCTGGGAGATAAAAGCTAAACAAATAGATTTATACTAGATAACCTCTCATTTATCCGAAGTATTTTGAATGGGAACATTATGTAATACTTCCTGTCAGAAACCTTCTTGAATAGTATATTGAAAAAAATTTTGACCAGGATCAGAGTATAATAGATCTTTTTGTATTTCAAAAATTCTTTCTTACATAGAAATCTTTAGGATATTGGTATTCTGGAATAAAAGTAAATTAAAAAAAAAACTCAAGGTACATTTCACAGAGAATTCGAACTAAACGGTGTATTGAAGCCTAAACTTTTCATTCTTTTAAAGTTAATGTTTTAATAAAAGTTCAGGGAGTGCAAAAGTTAGCTCTACTTTGGCCAGTGATAATACACAAAATTCAGCGTGTGAATAGGAAAAATAGTTGTTTGACCCCTTTAGTTGATCTAAATTACGAATTTAGTGGATACAAGATTAGAGTAAATGAGAACCGAGTGGCTAGTGCTTTGGCGCTCGGTATCACAGGTTTCGGGTTCGAGTCCCATTCGATGGATGTTTCTAGTTGTTCAAAATTCACTTTAAACCGTAAGTTCCGGTCTAATACTCATAGAGCGTTGTGGGGGTAGTGTGACTAGCATCCGTAGCCTATCCTTCAAGCTACACGTGCCCCCTGGATAGTGCTCAATGAGTAACGGCGGTGCAGCCCTTGCTGATGGCATAAAGATCACCTGTTTCTGTATTGCCAGCTGCATTAGAACAACAATATTTTCCTTTGTGATTAAAAAAATGTGCTGTAATTAAAAAATGTGTTAAAAATGGGGCTGCTAAATATTAGAATAAAATAACTCTAATATCTCTTCTGCAGACTCACTGCAACGCGCTCAGCTAGTGTGCAAAAGTGTTGAGGTTTGAATCCACTGGTGGCATATGGCTGGCAGACCGCTGGGATGGGGGGTGAAGTGTCAAGATAAGGTAAAAGGTGCATACTTTCAGAAAGGATATACTGCGATGGCAAATTTGAAAGCTTGAGGGAGGATGATGCCTAAAGGGAATTTTACGGGTTCTTCTCAAATGTAGGTTAGTTCCATCTAGAAGTCTCCTCGAAAGATAAAAACCCGACATCTGGTACCGTTTGTGGTAGAACACAAAGTCTTTAGTTTAAAAGGGGAAAGCAAAAGAATAAGCATAAAAGTTAATAATTTGACATACATTGTCACTTTAAAAATGAACAAAAAAAGAGCTTGCTAATATTTTATTGCTTGCAATTCTTTTATTGTTTCTGAGCATTTAATTTCCGTTAATAGTTTGTAAAAAATGTACTGAATACTTTTTAATAATAATTTATTGAGACAATTGAAATAATCTGCAAAATTTAATGTGTTTAATTTTAATGATAATTTATGAATATGCGTTATTAACTTCGATATTCTCTATACAATATCTTTTGTATCCAATCGAGAGATTTTTTCTGATATTTTTTTTTTTTTTTTTTTTTTTTTTATTTATTTTTTTTTTATTTTATTTTATTTATTTATTTTTTGTTAATGAATGGTAAAAGACAATTGGCCAATTGCATCCATTCAGCGATATTCTCAAACTGAAGTTCGAAACAGGGCTTACATTTCTATTAAAAATTAGATTTATATTAGCATTAATATCCCTATCCCGTAAGAACGGCAAAAGAAGGATTTTACGCATGACAACAGGCTTAGTTGTTGTTGCAAGGGAAGTATGTATGCATAATATTTAAATGAAGGAATAAAATACTGTTTATACGATTGGTTTGGTTTGTCACTCTACGGCCATCTTGTGCACACGAGGAATGATTGAACAGACCTTGACCTACAGTTTAACGTGTATTCCGAATCACTCACAAACATCCATGCCACAGCCAGGATTTGATAACCTGAAGCCCGTAGTACCAAAGGCCAGTGAGCTAGCCAATTGGCCATATATCGTCTGAAGGTATAGAAGTAGCGTTGAAGGTATTTTTCGAATTCCTCATCAGACTTAATGAAGGGGTTACCAGTCAAGAGATTTAACTTCATCGGCGTGAAACATTTCAGTTCAGATTTGTTTGTAGTTTCAAACTGAGGCCCCTTCAGAATTCAGAATACTAAACAAGGGGGACGCTCTATGTCCAAATGGCATATATATTTATCCTATTAACTTCAGAGTGCAACTGCACTACTCTTGGTAAATCGACTTTTGAGGTTATTGTAGTCAACAAATTTAAAACATCGAATTTATTAAAAAGAATTATATTAGTAAAAATCTAGTTATCGAAGAAAAAAAGATGGATAAATTAAAACATTCTATTAAACAGTGTATTCAAACAGCAATTAATGTGAGCATACAAAAGTTCAGTTATTCTAAAATAACCTTTAAACAAAGTAAAGTAACAAATCGTAAGGATATTACGTCTTCGATAACCTGAACCTGTCGTACCAAAGGCCTTTGAACATCAGGCAGCCACTACTGTTTATACGAGAGAAACGCGGATTAAAATCAGAAAATGTGTTATAGTGTTCAACTAATTCTTTTATAACCATTAGTAATGTTATGACATTTATCTTTACTATACTTCAAATTAAGCTGTTATTGTTTTAAAAGAGTTATTTAATAAAAGTATTATTCTAGATGCATGTAGAAAAATTGGTTTGTAAATATTCAAATGAATAGCAAATGTAACAGAAAGTAAGAGTTTGATTTAATGAAAATTATATTAATTACTCTTTTCAGATAAAATATAAAATTTTAACAAATATTTTATACGAAATTTGAATTTTTTTTAGCTCATTCAGTGCTCATTATTTGATTTTGGATACAAAGCCGGGGAAGGGTGGGGGTAATTTAAAGAAATAAAAAAAAAAAAAATGGGGAGTTATTAATTTCCTTTCAAATTATTGATGAAGTTCAACAAATTCTTATAAAATGCCCATGCACTCTTTTAGAAAATTTTAAAATTTATTTTTTACTTTCAGTGCAAATTTAAACATTAAAATTTCTTAATAAATGAGCACAAGCTTAAATGTTCATTTTTTAAAAAGAAATTTGAGGAATCGGAGGCCAACTTTTGTCGTGATACAACTCTGTGAGTTTGGCAATACAAAATTTTCTCGAAATTACGACAGGAAATTTCAGAAAAACCTTTTATTTCTAAGTAGGGGCCAGATGTTCAAGTGACCAGTACTCTGGTGCTTGGTACCACAGGTTTCGTGGTTCGAATCCCGGTGGTGCCATGGATGTTTGTAGTGGTTCGGAATCCACTTTAAGCCGTAGGTCCCGGTTTCACATAACTGTAGAGCGTCACATAGCCGAATCAAACTTCTCACCCACATCATTCCTAAACAGTATAGAGGCAACTTAGCTCTAGTCACAGTGATGTGATGGTGGTGTAGTGTAGTAGTAGTAGTAGTAGTAGTAGTGTTTCTAAGTTTAACTTCTTGTATTCATCACTAGATATGACAGTCTAGAAAAAAATATTCTAGTTGAAATGTGGTAAGGAATACCAAAGTCTTTAAGTGAAAGCATGTAATGATATCTACATTTAACAATAGTACAAATCTTAAACTGTCAACCGTTACAAAACTATTTTCTTTTACCATTAGAATTACAACGCATGAAAATATCATTATGAAATGAATTTTAACCACAGAATTTTAATTTTTTTCAAATTTTTAATATGATGCAAAATAATTTCTTTTAATAAAAATGGCAACCCCCCTTCCTGGTAAAGTGTTACCGCAAAAGTGATAACATGCTACTGCCCCAGGAAATTTGCACGAAGCTAGGGTGCAAATCAATTAGTAGCGTAAAAATCACTACTTTACAGTCACCGCTTTCAAAAATGAGCAGAATCGATGTTGATTTTGGTAACGTTTATAATTTCTCCAACTGACAAGCCATCTGATAAAATTTTTCTCCTATTAGAAATTTAAATGCTGAGAGGAGGAAATTGCGAATCTCTAGATGGAACAATTGCGTCATTTACAAAATCTTTTAAATGCGTCCGATCGTCTAGGCAAAGTGATTTGGTTTGATGTAGTAGTAATAGTAGATTTAATTGTTTATGAAAGACGATTGTGCATGCTGCTATCTCAATCACCGAGGCTCTTCGTTTCTGAAAATAAAAACTACAAAAGATGCCACAAGCAGATTCGAACCTTTGAGTCCCGAATCGATAGACTCAACTGCAAATTTTTAACCAACTGCTGCCAGGTTCGAATTCCAGAGAGGCAAGTAGCGTTTTGCAGGCCATTCCATTAGACATTGTGCTAAAGTTTTAAAACAACTCCGGTGCTCAGTTGACGGAACAACTTACTGTTTGCGGAGGGGAAAGCGGAGCGAACTTTCCGTATCGATCGGCTGGAGGGGGAGAAGGGGGAGGGGATGTCCCGCAAATGGGATCCCCCTAGGAAGTCCCTCTCGGAGCGCCGCTTCAATCCCGCTCAAGGATATTTGGAGGGGTGCAGATTCCAACCGGAGTGCGCATCCTGTCGAATCGGTGTACCTTCTGACTTGGAATCCACTTACTTGGAATCGACTCACTGTCAATTTACGAACACTTTCGAACGTCAGAAATCCCTTGAAAGACATTTTTTATTCTTCCTAAGATGATTTTAACTACATAGGCGTGGTTAAAAATCACAGAGAAATTATGTTACTTTTCTAATGCAGCTGGCAATACAAAAAGAGTTAATATTTATGCCATAAGCAAGGGCGGCACCGGTGTTACTCATTCAGCACTATTCAGGGAGCACGTGTATCTTGAGGATAGGCTACGAACGCGAGTTACACTACACCCTACAACGCCCTACGATTCTATTAGACCGGGATCTATGGCTTAAAGTGGATTCGAATCACTACAAACAAAAATTTACTTATTGCTGACGGCTTTAAGCTGCAAACTCATGTGAAACCCAAACCATTTTTAGGTGTTCCACTACTGTTTTTTTTACCACTATACCACACCACACCACTGTGCCTAGAGCTGAGTTGTCCCTTTACAGTTTGGGAATGATGTGGTGAGAATTCTGATTGGGTTCTGTGATCCTCTACGGTCATAGAAGACCGGGACCGGTTTTAATTTTCTGAGTTTTCTTCCATACGATATGCAGATACACATTGGTAATTACTTTCAGCTTTTCTTAACTCTGTGAACCTCTCGTGATGTACACAAGTAAAACCAGAAATTCCCGATGTGGAGCAAAAATAGGACAAAACTGAATTGTTGAAAAATATGTGTTAGTACTTCTGTTCCCAATGTGAAGTATTACCGAAAACTGAAGAGAAAAAAAAAAAACCACTCATACTTTTGAAATATTGAAATTTTTCCGGGAAGTCTTTAAATGACTCGAAGTCCACACCCTAAATGAGTTACATCACATGAAACAAGAACTCAGTTTATAAGAGACCCTTTGGCACTGCCTCGTTTTCAACTCCGAGTACGTCGTCAAAATGAATTTTTTTATAAGTAATTTTTCTTGAATTATAGAGACAGCAGACAAAAATGCTTTTTAACAGGTGATTTTCAATTAGAAAAAGAAGAATTCTCAAATAACAAAAAAGTGCCCATCATTAATTGCTGCTTCCCAAAGTCAGGTATTTTGATCTTAGGTGATCTGCCATTATGACAGATTGACAGACTGCTGGAATTTCTAATAATAAAAGCTAAATTTTTTATCCATTGCAAAACAAATTCAGATTTACAACTGCAGCCATTCTTTTGACGTTCTGCAGAAGTGTGGATGAAATTCAATTTGAAACTGATGGGGGCATTAGGGCAGCAGAATAATCTTTCGATTGGTAGCATTCTATGTCCTAAAATTTAATTATCCAATATTACTACAATCAAGACATTTAAAAATTGATTTGTAGGCATTTAATATAAAGTAACGCAGAGTTCCGTTAGCAGAAATTTCATTCTCAAAGTGTTTTGCTGCCTGATGGCCAATTCGTTAGAATTCTGGCCTTTGGTACCATAGGATTGAGGTTAAAATCCTGGCGTTGACATGGAAAAATGCCTGGCGTTGGCATTCAAAATCCACGTTAAACTGTATGTCCCGGTCTAATTAGCCAAAAGTCCACACAAAATAACATCGTCAAACAAAACTAAACCTTAAAGTGTTTATTTTAAGAGTGAGTTGTAACTTGGATTTTAAAGTCTGTCAATAAAATTATTGAATATTGCAGAAGACAGAATGGAACAAAGAAGCCTGAAAGGATACGTTTGGGTCAGAGTCTGTGGTTTGAAACCTTTCAAGAGATGCCAAACTAAAAACTTCTGAAAAGTCCTTCCGTCAGGCTCGATAAATACACGATGTTGCTCATTTAGAGTGTGTATTTCAATGAGACACCTCAATGAGAGAAATTTCAATATTTCAATGAGAGAAAAATTTCAATATTTCAAAAGTAGAGTGTTAAGCTCTAACAAAAATTGTCTGCTACTTTACAATCGAACTTCTGAATTTCTATATAAATTGTAGTTACAAAATTTTAGTAAGGAAAAAAGCCTGGGCCATATAGTAAAAGAAGCTTTTATAACGCTGAATCTGTCGTAATGGCAGATCACCTAAGATCAAAATACCTGACTTTGGGAAGCAGCAACTTATAATGGACACTTTTTTTTGTTATTTGAGAATCTTTCTTTTTCTAATTGAAAGTCACCATTAAAGGCATTTTGTCTGCTGTCTCTATAATGCAAGAAACATTAAAAAAAGATTCAGTTTAACAGCATACTCGGTTCTAAGCGAGGCAGTGCAAAAGGGACTCTTATAAATTAAGTTATTGTTTCCCATGATGTTACTCATTTAGAATGTGGATTTCAATGACAGACCACCTGAAAGAATTTCAATATTTCAAAAGTACGAGTGATAAGCTCTAACAAAATTGTCTGCTTCTTTACAATCAGACTTTTGAATTTCTATATAAAATGTAGTAACAGAATTTATGTAAGCCAGTTAGAAATTAAATGTAATCCTAACTTTTTATCAATATCTACGATCAATTTCGTCAATACACTTTATACAATACCTAGGATAAATTTCGTCAATATACTTTATACAATACATACGATCAATTTCGTCAATATACGACTTTATATACAATATCTACGGTCAATATATGACTTTATACAATACCTACGACAGTGTAAATGTAATTCAAATTGAAGTAAATGCACTCAATTTGAATCATCAACTATAGTACCAATGCTGCATTTTATTATGAAAAGAAAAACCCTTGAACCTTGAAGGACTGTTGAATTAAGCCTCAGCTTCCTGCATAAAAACTTGCACATAAACAAAAGTAATTTAGATATTTTTAAGCAAAAATGCAATCTAGAACTCATCTTCATTTGCCTACCACTAAAACTCCACCATAAATATTACTTGTTAAAAAATTTGTTATGTCAAACTATACTTTTATAAGGTTTTATTTGTTCGGGCATAAAATGTTATTTATAATACTATCATTGGATGTTTTATTAAATTAAAAATAACCTTAAATTTATCAGTGTAGTTTTGAAATGTAAGAAGTAAGAAATTTTCCATTAGCTCAGGGAAAAAAAAAAAAAGGATGAACTTAACGTAATAAATCTTTATTATAGTTAATCTTTTTACTTATTTATTTTAATAAATAATAAAATGTAGTTTTAATTCTTATAAAATTGGAGAAATCTCATTTCTTCTAGTAGGTAAAAGGCTAATATTTAAAACTCCTTAATACATATTAACGCGGTTTTAAAGAATGAAACTTTTATTATTTTGTAAAAGCGAGATTTAATTCAGTTGGAATATTACACTAAGAATCATCTGTGTAGTCTCACATCATTTTAAAATCTCTGTTTTAGGTCACATTGCAGAATAGATTTGTGAAATCTATTCCTCTAAAGGGTGCTTCCAGTTGGGTCCCGATTCCGAACTTGGATTCTATGGTCCCCGTTTTCCTTCTGGGTTTCTAAAAATGCAATTCGTACTCGATGACGAATTAAAAACCCTTAATGACTTCTACTCTATCGGTTCGGAACCAATCATTGGAAAGGGACAGGCACAGTTAAAAGGGGAGGACAGTTGAAACTGCCGAGCCCCATAATATCTGAAATCGATCAAAGATTTCCACTCTCTCCGACCGATCCCCCCCAAGTATTTCTGGAGTGCCGCCCTTTCCACCAAACGCCTTTGTGCCAGGGCTGAACCAGAGAGCGGGTTCACCCCCTTAATGGTTTAACACTCAACATGTGGTTCCCTGTGTATTGCTCATTTAAGCCCCTAACACTTCCAGCATCTAATGAGAGACACATTCTGAAGAGATGGAAAGAGAGAGAGAGAGATCGTGGCGCAGGGTTCGATCAGAGGACGTATGTAGGTCGTTACCATAGCAACCCTCCGTCTCAATGGACTGAGGGGGGGATCTTTTTGCAATCGATACTCATTCACCATCCTCCCCCTGCCCTTTCTCTGGAGTCCAGATTCCTCAGGACTTCTCTTGGAGGAAACTTCTGCACCTCCCCTTCCCCCGCTCACAGTTATGGAAATAGTTGGGGCACAGGGATTGGGGGAACTTAACTGTAATCCCGCAGCAGTTAAAAGTAAAAGGGGCTTTGGGGGCGCCCTGGTAGAAGGGGAACCACTTCGGCGGAGAGGGCCTCTGTCCTACATTTTCACCCCTGGAAAGTTGTCAAGACTTCGTCATTTCGTCAACGGGATCAATATTTTCTCTCTTTAAAGTTTTCCTTAGAATTTTTTTACCATTCTCAAATCTTATCAGTACTGGATAAGATTAGAGAATGGTAAAAAATCTTAGATCTTATCCAAGACTGGATGCATGAGTTTTTCACAATTTTCAAAATCTAATCCAGGACTGGGAATACTTGGGTCATCACCATTCTCAAATCTAATACAGGACTGGAAATGTTTGGGTTATCACCATTCTGAGGTCTTGAAATACTTGTTTTCCCATTCTCAAATTTAAACCAGGATTGGAAATGTTTGGATTTTCACCATTCTCAAATCTAATCCAGAACTGGAAATACTTGGGCTCTCACCATTCTCAAATCTTATTCAGGATTTTAAATACTTGGATTTTCACCATTCTCAAATCTAAACCAGGACTAGAAATACTTGGGTTTTTTCATATATTTTTAATTAAATCTTGAGTTCGACTTTTTATTCGAAAATTATAAAAAATCCTGTGTTTGGGGTCTTGTTTAAGAGATAGATGCATATAATATAATGTGAAAAAATATATATATTTAGATTCAATTATAATTTTACAAGAACAAAATAGTTTGACTAAGCATTCTAATAAGCAACTGTTAAGTTTCCTACTTTTTTTATTTTTGTTTTAAATAAAAATGAAAATCTGGCACCCTGATACTACTTGCTGAGTCTTTCTTTCGTTCTCCTTTTGCTGTCTCGTGGTGTCTGAAATCGTACCGATCAGTTTTACGCCATCCATAATAGGTGGATGCATTTCAATTGAAGATGAGCGAACAAAATAAACCACCAAAGGAACAAGAATGATATGCTCAGTGTTTCAAAGTATAATTAATGGTTTACTAAGAAATAATTCTGGGGGTTGGCTAGAACAGGACCCATACGATAAGTTTTCCAGTTACTGTAAATGCTTTGTAAAGTGACTAATAAAGCTGTAATGGTATTCTATCAAAAGCAAAATGATTATATGAAGCATCAGAGAAATTTTGTTTCTGAAACAAGAACTTTTGAGTAACGTTTATTAAAAGTAAGCAAATATTTCCTTTTTAAACTTTAACAACACACTATTTTTCGATCTTCTGGGTTTTCTTATTAGATTTTGAGGATTTTACCAGCCTCATCTTAGTCTTTAATAAAAATCGAATTGGAAGGCCCTCATCTAATATGATTTTACCAGAATGGTCTTCATACTGGCATAAGTTTGCTTAATAATCATATTTCCCATGTTTAAGAATTATTGCTTATTCTTAACTAAACTATTTGGGTGATAGATTGGGTCCGATTGCCGTCGCGTTGAATTTCTGAACTGAAAGAAACCAGCTCAAAATTCAACAAACACATAGCTTCCCTATCAATGCTGGGTGAAGACATTTAGAGATAAAAACAGAAAAATTCCTCCGGAAAACTTACTCTGTCGAATTTCCCTTTTCCAAATTATAGTGTCACCAAGGAGTAATATTGAAACCTCAAATCAGTGAAGTCATTGTATAGTGGCATTGTATAGTAAAAGAAGCATACATTGAAGAAAAGATGGATAGATTCTGCAAATTTGAATTTCAACTTAACATTAACATGAGTTGTATTGATGCCATATGTAGCACTAACTTTCATTTAATCTTAACTTTCTATGCGGTATGAATCGTTCTATTCGCGATTCAATCTAGATAGTACTGAATCTACTTCAAAATCTTGAACAACGTTAAATGTTGCTTCAAATTAAAAAAAAAACATCCTTAAATTTTTTTTTATTTTATATTTTAGCCATTGTAGCACTAATACCTTAATGAACTCTTCTCAAACTACAGTTATTTATTCCATTCCAAAACTACTTTTAATCATCAGGTATATTGATGAATTCTTTTAATAGATATAAATATTTCCTTCTGTTGAAATATTTTGATGGGAAATATATTTTATCACACATTGTTCTTTTTAAATTTGTTAAGCACAGTAATTCAACTATTCTAAACCTATAATGTATTTCTATTAAGTAATATCATTTGTAATTAAAATTTTATTTTTATAGAATTATATTAAAATGCTGTATTTGAATTTGCAATTCATGGCAATGGTACAAGAAGACAATGTATACAGTAAAATCGCTGAGCACCTAAATTAACCTGCTAGTAGAGATAATTGAAATTGCATTAGTATTATTAGTGGTGTATAGGAAAGCAATTACATTCAATCTATTGCAGCCAAAATCAGTACCTCGAATTATACTGGCTGTAATAGAATTCCAACGATAACTATTAAAAATTGAAACCAAAATAAGATAAAATAAAATTTTCGATTACAGATAATAGAATTTTAATTAGTTCAGTATTAAATGAAATTTAAATTAAGTAGGTACGATAAACTATCATCTGTATATGCTAAAATTTATAAGCACTATTTTATGTTGTCATTCATTCATTTTTTTTTTCGATATATTTTATCAAATCAGAAAAATAGATCATTGGCTTATTAGACGCCGCTACACGTTCTCGCAAGTTATTAGAGACAGCAAATCACGGTAGGTGGCGCTTCTAAGGGTCACCGTGAAGAAGGTGTGAGCTACCCTCTTCTGGAAAAGTTTCCTTGGTATAATCTCATTGGTATATCGAGGTACATCGAGATTATCGAGTATTTTGTTTTAAATTTGTTTACTACAATAACCTCAAAAGTCGATTTACCAAGAATAGTGAAGCTGCACTCTGAAGTTAATAGAATGAAAACTTTATGACATTCTGACATAGAGAGCCCCCTGGTTTAGTATCCTGAATTCGAGGCTCAGTTTGAAACCAACAACACATCTTAACTGAAATCTTGGTGCCTATGAATCTAAATCTCTTGATTGGAAAGCCTCTTCATTAAGTCAAGAGGAAGGCGGACAATACCTTCAGTCGCTACTTTTAAAGGTATTGGCGGCCTGGTGGCCCATTCTCTAGCTCTTTGGCCTTTGGTACCACAAGCTTCAGGTTATCGAACCTGACAGTGGCATGATGCTTGGGAGTGGTTCGAAACCACATTAAACTGCAGGTCCCGGTTTAATGAGCCTAAAGTGTGCACAATATGATCGTAGAGCGACAAACCAAACCAAATCTAAAAGGTATTGGGTGGAAACAAGAATTTAATGGTAGGAAAAGAAACCCCTTTTTTGAAGATAAGCTTCATTTGAATTAAGTTAAACATAGCATCATCATTCTCGTACTGTATTATATAGACTAGAATATTTCGTTAGGGCCTTAAAATTAAAAAGTTGTTGAGAACCCGAACGATGTTCGTACGAAGAAAAGCTGCTTCCTTTCTTGTGTTCTGCGAAGTATTTCACGATATTAATAGCCCAATAAGAAGAGGATTTCTTTTAAGGTGCTATCATTCCTAACATGAACATTGAACATTCTCACGAAATTCTTAATTATATACGTGAAACAACATACAGGGTGATTCAACAGTCTTGGGACAAACTTTGGAGAGTGGTGAAGCTTATTAAAGCATACAATTTTTTATAGGAATGTAGGGTGAGAAATGACGCGTTGAAGAATGAACACACTTTCAAACAAATTTCTCGCAACAATGCTCCAATTGATATACGAGTTTCAAATTCTTTGCATGGCAACAGCGATGGGTTATCTATTTTATTCTTGCTCTGTTTTTGCTACTGTGTTGTTATTTACGAGACTCCATTTGCCTCATTTGTGGACCTCGTTACTAGGTTACCCATTGTGGCTGCAAGCATGCGCTAATTGACATAGGTTCGCCAGTCATAGCTTCGACGCTACTCATCCATTATATTTGGTGGTTGCAATTTTAAACATTTAAATATGAGTATACTAGAATCAAAGAAGTACCTTGAAATGTTTGTAAATAATGTTTTCCTCATTTTTTGTGTTTGTTCCTTACTACGGCACTTCTAACCTGCATTCCAAAAAGAAAGTATATTTTAGTAAGCTGTACCACCCCTCAAAATTTGTCCCATGACCATTTACTCCCCCTGTATATATATATATATATATATATATATATATATACAGGAGATTAAATGGTCATGAAATCCGTTTTCCAGCACCATTTTGAACGAAAGTAACATTTGAATTATCATTTAGAAATGCAGCCTCCTTCTCTGAATGTATCTTGTCATTCTTTAATAGTACAAATCTGTATGCTGAGACATTTAAATAAGAAAAAAAAGCGAAATACATGCACAGAAATACTTAGAAATTTTATAGGGAGGGGATATTTAACATATATTGAGAAAGTAATAAATATGTTTAGCATTTTAAGAAGTGGCGCTCTTGTTTTAGACGTTATAGGGATTCTTTCGATGAAATCATCAGTAATGGCGTACGAAAATGAGGAGGAAAGAATGGCGACATTTTACAAATAACATATTTGGTTAAAATTTAAGCACTTTTTCCACAACTGAGTGTCAGATTATGAAAGCTCGCAGGAAGACGTCTGATTTTTAGCAAAAAGGGAAATGCTGTCAACAACGAAATCATATGCGTGCCTGAAAATTGAAAACATTTTTCTCTCATTGTGGGAAATCCATTGATGCTCTCGGCAGATAAAGCCATTGGCAATCTGCGTTGCAGATACCTTCAGTGGGTGTGCAACCTTTTCATTTTTTTTAAATGCGTTAATGCCATCTTCTAGAACCGTGGCTAGCGCTGTGGCTCTCGGTACCACAGGTTTCGGATTTGAATCTCGGAGGTACCATGGATGTCTGTAATGGTTTGGAATTAGTTGGTCCCGATCTAATAGAATCGTAGAGTTTCACAGAGCCAATGCTTGTCATATTATAAGAAAATCGGGAAACTCCAAGTTAAGCAATTTAACTGTGACGGGCTTTGTCCCAATTTCCACAAAATTTGCTCATTTTTTTCTTCTACTCTCTTTCCGCTGTAGTAAATATTATCTGCAGAATCCACATGGGTGATAAAAACGCGTCATACAGCATTATGCCTAAATCCAATAATGCTAATTGATTTCGCAGCTACAATACTATATATATATATTTAAATGAAGATATAATCCTATCAGGGATGATTATGGTTACCTCTGATCTGAACGTCAAATTTTCAGAAGTAATGTGTGAATTCGGATGTGATGTTTGAAATCGTGTTGTTCGGAAGAAATGTGTTTCGTCAGTAATGTATCTCCACTTTTCCTTTCCACGGCCTGGTAGTCAAGTGGCTAGCACTCTGGCCTTTGGTACCACAAGCTTCAGGTTATCGAATCCTGGCGGTGGCGTGAATGTTTGTGAGTGGTTTGGAATCCACATTAAACTGTAGGTTCCGGTCAAATTAGCCTAAAGTATGCACAAGTTGACAGTAGAGCGACAAACCAAATCACATTCCCTTTCCAGCAAAATTAAGCATAACGTTTGAAAGCAGGCTTCATATACTTCATTACATGTTTTTTTATGTTATATTTTTACCATTGCCTACAAAAATCACAGCTACTTTTTAATAAATCAATTTTTTTTTTTTTTCAAATATGGAGAATAAAACCTTTTTGGAAAAGATTGCCGGATTATAAATGACTTGATAATAATTTCGGAACTGGAAAACGCCAAACTTTGAAAATTTTCTGAAATTTCGAATCGCTACAATTTCTCCGAATCCTACTTTAAATGAAATCATTTAACAATAATTTAAAAAAAAAAAAAACAGCCAATCCTTCTTAAAAAGCAGGAAACTCAGAAAGAAAGAAAAGTGGGTAGTGGAAGGAGGGAAGAAAAAAAGCCCTATCGGGTCCGTTGGGCGAGAGAGAGAGAATGGCCTCTTGAAATTGAGCGGACCTGGCAGCGGGTGCAGACAAAGGAACTGCTGGCCAAGCACCGTCCCGGAACAAAGGACGCACTCGAGGACCCCTCTCCAGCGCGTGCATTTTTAAGTCCGTCCTCTAATGTCCTCCTCCTCTGCGACGATTGCAGTTCTGCCCTCCAACAATGGGGAATCGTTAGTCACCCCTTCTGGAAGAAGGAAGAGTGCGCCAAGTGAGCAAATGATAGCGGAGACACCCAATGTGTGAGGAATATAACTCGATTTCTTTCTCTCTGGTATATTTGTAATCGAAGGGAATTTTATGTTGAAGTTACACAAAGCTAGACCCTATCCGTGGCAGAAGAACAGCATGTCTACTGTCAGAGTCTCTGTCTATTTTTTATGTCTCTATAGATATTTTCTATCTTCCTCTATCTTATTATCTATATTTTATATCTACCTCTATCGTATTATCTATATATTTCTATCTTCCTTTATCTATATTTTATAAGTCTTTTATATTTTTTTCTATCTTCCTTTATCGTATTTGTAAGTCTTTTATATTTTTTCTATCTTCCTCTATCGTATGTCTTTATCTACATTCTTCTATCTTCCTTTATCGTATTTGTAAGTCTTTATATGTTTCTATCTTCCTCTGTCGTAATTGTAAGTCTTTATCTATATTTTTCTATCTTCTATAGAATTTGTAAGTCTTTATCTACATTTTCTATCTCCCTCTATCGTATTTGTAAATCTATCTATATTTTTCTATCTTCTATAGTATTTGTAAGTCTTTATCTACATTTTTCTATCTCCCTCTATCGTATTTGTAGGTGTTTATCTATATTTTTCTATCTTCCTCTATCGTATTTATAAGTATTTATCTATATTTTTATATCTATCTTTCATGCTTCTATCCTATTTTTATTTCTTTATTGTTTTTTTTGTCTCCGTTTAATGGCTCTATCGTACTTTTATGTATCTATTTATATTTTTGTGTCTCTCTTTGATGTCCCTATTGTATTTTTATGTCTTTATATTTTTTGTGTCTCTCTCTTTAATGCCTCTATGATATACAGGGTGATTATAATTAAAGTCCCACTTTCAAAATGCTGTCAAAAAGGAACACTCATCACAATGAGTTCAAATTTGAACTGAAGATATTCGAAGAAGGGGAAAATTGTATGGCTTCAAAAAATGTTCCAAAGTGTATTAATGAATGTCACTGTAAGCGACCTAAAGAAAGTGAATTCGGCTGCCAGTGATATTTTGAATTGAAATGACACCGTATTTGGCATAAATTGCACATGAAACCAACTGTAGTGTTCAATGCGCTGGATTGTTTCGGTTTTTGACGGAAAAAATGACATCCAAGTCATTCAACAGTTGTGACACTGTTAATGGAAAGCTCATTCACCACGGCAAAGTCATACCAAAATGATGGAAAAATCAGTGGAACTTTTTTCAATGCCATACCGTTTCCCCCTTATTTGAATATCTTCAGTTCAAATTTGAACTGATTGTGACGAGTGGTTCTTTTTTTACAGCATTTTGAGAGTGGGACTTTAATAATAATCACCCTGTATACATCCTCTAACTATATTTTTTAGACTCTATTGAATGTCTCTATCCTATTTTTACTCCTATTATTAAGTTTTTTTTCTATTTTAAATTTTTAAAATTTATTTCCACTTTACATTCATCCATCAGAAATAAGACAGAACTTTAAATGAAGCTCTTGAAACTTCATGTTTTTGAATGCGCATGTTCAACACATTTCTGTGATATCTATTGACAATCGTGGCATTGTCTTGGAGTGTCTATAAACTTTATCGAAAAGATTGCGCAAACTATAATAGCTGCTTCTTAAAAATATGCGGAGGATATTGATTGATTTTGCCAATTTTAAATCTTATAGAAAGCTTGGTACTTGAAAAAGAATTTTTTCTTGTCTTTATTTATCACTACTTCAATTATTGAGGTGCCATCATTGGGACTGCTTAAAACAACAATTGAACTTTCTGTGTTTTTTGAAAGAGTTTCTCGAATTGACGATGAGTTTTTGGAGTCGATTGGTTTCTAATTTGATTTTTTGGATTATCTCAGATAATACTTTTTTTTCCTAATGCAGCTGGCAAATACTTATACAGTTGTCTTTTATGTCAAAAGCAAGGGCTGCACCGACATTACTCACTTACTACTATCCAGGGTGTGCGTGTAGCTGGAAGAAAAGCTACGGACGCGAGTAACACTACCCACTCAACTCTCTATGATCCTATTATTGATCGGGCCACACGGTTTAAAGTGGATTCCGAACCACTGCAAACATCCATCGTATCGCCGCTATTCGAACCCGAAACATGTGGTACCGAGCGGCAGAATTCTGACCACTTGACTAATCAGACCCAGAGCCTCAGATAATACTGGATAATACTCAGTTAATACTGGACAACTACTACGTAACGACTACAGCGACTACTACATCTTGATACTTACACCTCCGCCGTCATTACATTAGAAAACTATATTGACTCCCTGAAGTCTTTCCGAGCTTCAAAAAGTTTCCCCCAATATAAAGAAGCATCATCACATTGAAGAGGCACATTTCATCATAAAAAACTTGATGTAAATAATCACAAGCTTAATCACATTGAAATCTCGTTGCAAAAAAAAAAAAACGTTAATTTGAAGAATAGTATACTTATCGCATTAAAGAATTTAAAAAAAAGTTATCTATCAGTAAAGCAAATTAAACAATAAAGAGAAAAGACATTTTCATTTTCTAAGTGTCAAGCTTTTTAAAAAGTTTACAAGATGGTGGATCTCTCCATAATCTTAGCTACTTTTTAAAAACCTTATTGTTTTATATTTAAACTTTCACTTCAAATTTATGTCTTCCCTAAAATAACACAATTGTAGTCAGCAGATATGCCTGAAATTTGAAATTTGTTGGATTTACACATTAAAAAAAGTTATGAAAGTACCTAACGAGAATAAACTATATTTAAAGTTCTACCTTCCTTTTTTATGCATGCATTTTATTGTTTATGGATAGAAAGATAAAATAAATTTTTAATTTAAAGGAAAAAAAAAAAAGAGTTAATTACAATAAAAAATCTAATAATTTTTTCTTAAACTTTTTCATGAATGATTTTTTGTGACTGATTATTATTTTTTAAATAAAAACATCAAGATTTTTAAATCAAATTATTTTATCTCAACTACTTAGACTTCAGAAAATTATTATTTCAAATTTTAATACCATATATATTTTAATTTTCAGAATTTGAAACAGAAACCAATATAACAAATAAAACGAAGCATGGGAATGAATTAAAATAAAGAATACAAAATGTCTATGTTTTTTTAATAAAAATTTTAAAACTAAATAATAGAAAAAATAAACTCATCGGATATATGCTTATTAAATCTTTAGAAATATTTTTGTATTAAAAATTACATAAACTCGTCAGATATATGTTTATTCAACCTTTAGAAATATTCCTTGTAGAATATTTTTGTTTTTCAACCTTATTTGTTATAAAAATGAAAAAAATAATAATAATTGTTTAATTAACCTTTGTAAAATATTTTTCATAACAAATAAACTCATCAATAAATTTCTTCATAAAAATAGTTGATGTTGAAAAATCGCAAAAATAATTGCTTCATTATATTGAATTATGATCTACATTTCGTCATAAAAAAAAGTTAATTTGAAGAATTACTAGCTCGTCATATTGAAGAATCATATTTCGTCATAAAAAAAAAAAAAGAAATCACTAAATTTCGTCATATTTCGTCAATATAGAGCCATTTTAATATATGAAGCAGGTTATCTCAGCTAAAGTATAATAAACATGATCCATTAAAATTGAGATATAAATTTCAAATTGAAATTAAATAATTAATATTTATTTTTAAGTATACCACCATTCAATTAAAAATTACATAACAGATCTATTAAAGTAAATGTTTTGTTCTTTTTTCAAAATTTTTTGACTAAGAGAAATTGTTTTTATATTGAAGTGATATATTATTTTTAAATTAAAAAGATTTAAATTAATACATAATAATCAAATTTAAAATTTATAGTAATAAAGTTCTAAATATTTCTCGGCAATTTTGTTTTTTCAATGGACCTGATAATACAGATGTATGCCATGGGCAATCTGCTAATGGGTAGATGGGTGAAAATAATGCCTTTCATTTTTGAATTTCAGGGGTAACTGTTTGGTTAGGGAAATACAAAATCAGCCCATAGATGCTAAACGCTTACATACATTCACAAATGACAACAAATCGTTTCTGAAATTAGTGACTTCAAGTATTTGATTTTAATCTTGACCTTCCTTCACTTAAAACAATTAAAAAATAAATAAACAAACATTCGTATTGAGCCCAGGCCATAGTTGACAAAAATTACAGAATTACTAATAAATAGTTTCTTCACTGAATAGGAATGTGGATGTTCAGCAACATCCTCATTCTCCTTCAATCAGTAATGAACAAATGCAGCTAATGAACACTATTTATAGTAAGACTAAGAACTGGTCATGATTTTACTTTTGTTATTTGTTTGATTTCAGAAATACTTAAAATGGTGAATAAACAGGCGTTTTGGCAGCATGCTTCTCTGCCTTTCGGGTTGGCTGCTTTATGTTTCACTGTTTTCCCTCACACGTACCTCAAATTCGTTTCCTCAACCTCTACCTTCTGCTTCAAATTTGAGCAGACAGTTACCTTTCTAACATTGAAGAAAGCAATCATCATCCACTCTAAAGTGTGATGAAAGACATTCTGCCAAGTCGTTGTGGTATATATTCGATATGGTCGATATTATGGTTATACCAAACTATTATTGTTTTCAAATAGACACTTTCATTTATGTCACTCTGTTGTTGTTGTTTTTTATTCCCCTTAGACATCTAGACCAAGTCCATGAACCCATATGGTCTCATGGAAGGAGGGAAAGAGGGACAGTTTCTGTTGGGACGGAGTACCCGTAGGTAGAAGTCTGACTTGGCTCCGTGGCACTGGTAGGATTGTCAGCCCTGCGCCCAAAGCTCTGCAGTCATATTAGACAAAGACCTACGGATTAAAGTGGATTCCTAACCACTACAAACATCCATAGCACTGCCGGGACTCGAACCCAAAACCACAGCACCGAGCGCCAGAGTTCTAGATCATTCCTCCGGCCAATCAGATCCAATGCCATCATTCTATACCAGAACGACAAAGATGTAACAGATTTAGCTTTATCCAGTGTGTCTTATGCAAAGCTATTACGCTGCACTCACATTATGCTGTTACAATTTCAAACGAATACCTTCATGGGAATTCCCACCCTCCTCCATATTTTGAAAGAAAGATATTTTTCTCTATAGATTTACCATGGACTTCCCACCATAAGCAACGAAGTTTTTGATTTGGTATCACTTTTAGAGGTATCGAATCAATACCCTTTAGTTCAGAAGCCCAAAGTCCTATCCACCAGGTTGCACTATCTCTTGGTTAGACGAGGTCTACTATAAAATCAGACAGTGCAAAAAAAAGTTCAAATGTCCAGCTTTAAAGGAATTTCCTTTTCTTAAATAAAAGTTCATACATTCAAAAATTGGACCTTAGTAAGACTACTTCTTTTGTTGGAAAAGAAGGGCTTTCAGTAAAAGGGCTACTACCTTTGTCAAAATATTAGATAAAAGTCTTGAAGAAATTTTCAGCTTTAAGTTTTAAAAAATATTATTTTTTCTCAAGAGTATATTTGTGATGGAAGAACTTTTCTATTTTTTCTAATAAAAAATCTACTTAACTAAATGTAAAACGTTGTGGATTGTTGGATATGTAATCGATCTACACAATAAACCTTCTCGCCGAAAGTTCGAATTAAATAATATTACATATATTAAAGTTCGAAATATACATATATACAAGAAATTTTCAAGAGTCTCTATCCCATTACACTTTTTAAGGAATCGCAATGAACCGTTAATTGTAGCAACATTTAAAATTTCTCTTAATTTTCATTCTTCTGCTTTTTTTTAAAATCTTAATTCATAAATTCTATTTTGTATTTTCTGCACCAATAATTGGTGCCAGAGAACTAGTGCTTTTCTCAAGAAACTAGAATAGGGACGTTCTTTCCTCTCCTTTCAAAAGCGATGCAGCTTCCTTTCTTTTCCATTCATTCCAGAATTTAAAGTTGGTAAAAATTGTATTAATTTAAGTTTAACTTAAAATGCTGCAGCCACCAATCGACTTAATACATTTTCTTAGATGAGGAATGTTGGAATTAATTTCACATAAACACTCCTTAACTGGTACGCCCATTGCCAATTCCAAATTAAATACATCTGAGGTGTTTTGAGGAAGTTTCAAATACATAATTACATTCTGTAAAATTGCTTTAAAAAATGGAAATCAGTTTGATACTGATATCTGGTTATTTTTATAGATATAAATAAAGTACTTATTAGTTGATTATAGGGCATTTTTAATCTATATCAATCGGTTAATTGCAAGAAAGAAAAATAATTTCTTATTTAAAATTTTTGATGATTATTTAAAATCCTTGCATAAGTATTATAACATGCTTTTTTTATTTAATTGCAGATTTCCTCAACTACTCTATTTACGAATAAGAAATTTTCTATTTTATATTACTACTAAAAATATTGAAGAGAATAGAGGCACTATTGTTTGCTTTAATCTAATAAAATGCTATTTTTCTAATTTATTAAAAAAAAGACGTGATTAGTAATATTTTGTCTCATTAAGGAAGGAAAAAACGAAAAACACTGATATAAGATAGATGTGGTAAAAATCTTGAAAACAACTTTTTAATTAATTTTTTTCGTGAATTATTAGTTAAAAATATTGCAGTACTGAAGCATTATAATACGAAGTACTATATTATGTATTCTATTATAACATGAAGTATAACATTGAAGTATTATAACATGTTTTATTTTATTTAATTACAGATTTTATCAATTGCTTAGCACTTTTTTTCTTAGAAGATACTTTGTTTGCTTTTAGTTAAATTTTGAAATTCATTCAACATTTTTAATTCTTTTTCTAAGAATTAATCTTTAACTCTTTGGAAAAAAATTATTTTCTGTACAAAAAAAAAAAAAAGAAATATAATGCATAAAAGGAATTGAAAGTATTTTGTTTAAGTAAAAGAATTAGATAACATATCTTTATAAAAATGATTTTTTTATTTCTATAAGAAAGCATACTAATATATGAGATTTCCACAACATTTTAAAAATAGATTGATTATTTCTGATGTAATATCTCATAGAAATATAAAATAACGTACTTTCATTCTTATGATCATAAAAGATTTTAATTTCTTATATACGAACGATGTTATTAAATTTAAAAATCAGGCTTAATTATTAGATACAAGACTAACAAAATTAAGATTGCTTTTAATAAATAAAAATGTTAATAAATTAATTTAATGCTAAATCATTTTAAAATGCACTAGTCATGGAAATAATTAAATAATATTAATACTAAGCATTTTACTACATGGATCGTAAGTGTTCAATATCGTATGGTATCTGAATCTCATAACTAGTTAATATCGTGATCTGTATCTTAAAATCTGTGTTTAACAACAATTGTTTAAAAAATTTAGAAAGTTTTTAAAAGTTCCCAACTTCTTTGTAGAAAAAATAAAATAAAATAAATGATAATGTAATTATAAGCAACCAACAAGAACTAAATAAATAAGTTTTTTGTTTGACACTATGATAATAAAAAAGAACTTTTATTTGAATCCTAACAACACATATTTGAATCTTAAACTAGATTTTTTTTAAGAAGGATATTATTAGAACATTAAATTTAATTAAATTTAAAAATTTGCAATAATTACTGTTATTTATATCATTTAATGGATAATTTTAACTTTAAATATTTAATACATAATTTATATAAAATCAAGAATGTTTTATAATGAATATAGTATAATAGAAAAACAATAACATAATTCATCCTTCTGCCTTATTTATTTTTTAAAAAAAAAATTTAATTTTAAATGAAGAATTTTTAAACTGTATCTATGAATCTTTCGCTAATGTTTTAAATTCTATTTAAAAGTAATCTAAATAGGAATCAAAATGTTGTGTTTCTTAAATAATTATTTAGTGTAATTTATTTATAATTTAAAAAACATACGTAAAAGACATCGCTACATTTTTTTTAAGTTGTACTGAAGTACCATTCGGACTTTGAGCGTTATCCCTCACTCAGTATGTTGACAGCAGTTATTTTTTACAATCAAACGTTTAAGTGCTTTGCTATTTTAACAATGGAAAAATGATATCAAAGAGTTTTCCTTGAAATTTGTATTTTAAATGAAATTTCTTCACCACATCAGCTAAAAATGTTGCCCAAGACTTATGTTGAATCGTTCATGTCAAACCCACAAGCATATGAATCGTATAAATCATTCAGAGAAGGCCGAGAAGGGGTAGTTGAATTGCTAGACAACCTTCATTTGCTATAATCAACGAAAACATCGACAAAATCAAAAAATTAGTGATCAAGATTCGTCATATGCATCTAAGAAAGTTGGTTCAAGATGGGAGCGTATCTTTTAATTATCTTCACAACATTATGACTGATATTTTGGACATGAAACATATTTTTTTATTATTTTTTTATTTCCAATAATAGATTATGAACAGTTACAGAACAACGAAAATTAAAAAAGAACAGAGAAAACAACAAAACATGCTGCAACAGAGTTCATTAATCTCTGTAGCCTCCCAATATCGCTCGGCGAGAAAAGTCTTGCGCAGAGCGGGACAGTGAAGTAGATGCGTGGAGTCCATAGCCTCTCAGAGCTGCACAGAGTGCAAATAAACATATTACCGCATGTATTTCATCAATGGTTCCAAAGAGCTCAATTTTTGTACAAAAGGAACATGGAAAGCAGAACGCCGAAGACATGATTTCCAGAACTTCTGCGAGCTCCAACTTCATGAAACGCATAATAACTGTTGGCGAGACATGGGCTTACCAGTAAGGACAAGCCAACCATCTTTGGCTGCTACGAAAACGAGTTTAAGGCCAAACACTCGCTAAAGTAGGTCGAAAATCAAGGCAATTCTGATACTTTGTTTCGACTACAGGGTGTGGTTCCCTTTGAATTGGTTTGCCGTTGCAAATCCGTGAAAACGGCATGATTTGTGGATTTTACCCAAAATGCATACTCGCGCAAAGTCATCATTTTGCTAAGAGTTTTATTTTTCCCTAAAATTCAACCAATGTCATCGACCAAACACCGTAATCACTTGATATGCCGCCATGGGACTTTTTTCCATACCAAAGTTAAAATTTTCATTTTGAGGAAGGCGCTTTGACTCTTTTGAGGTCGCCAAAGAAAATTCGCTGAAGAACTGGAAGTCTTACCTCAATCAACCTACAAAAAATGTATGGATCAAGCGTTGCCATGGTTGTATTTCTCCCAATGGCCTACTTTGAAGGCGGCAACTAACCTTTAATGAATGAATTGATTGTTATTTAACAATTCCAGATATTTTTTACACATGGTGTAAATTTAAAAATAACCTTGGCATAATGTAGAACTTAACAGAAAAATTTCTTAAAGTAAGATCACATTCAGTTTACACAAAACGATAAATAAGAATATCAAATAAATGAAATGTAATGATTTCATTAACCACACTGAGTTTTATTAAGGTTAATAATAAATATAATTTTGAAATATATAACTGTTTGAAATTATTTAAAATATTTTTGCAATTACAAAAAAGGTCATTTTTTGGAAATTTTTATTATTTTGTTAAATATGGGAATCAAAATTCGGATATAATCTAACATGATTATTGTTTGCATGATACTAAATAATACAAATAAAAGCGTTCACTTCAAAACTAATATTTTTTTAACTTTTTAATATCGAATTAATGATTAATAGTATCTATGTTATTTTTTTCCTTGCGTGTCTATGCTCGAAAATATAGACCTTTTTTTATTACAACATAATTTATTGTAAGTTTAATTGTCATGTATATGTACTAAGTATATAGTTGAATAATCTATCTAAGAAAAAAAAAATGCATTACATTGATGCATAAATGTTAACTAAATTTATATATACCACATGAATAGTATTTTTAAACATGTAATAGTTAAACTTTAACTATAGAATTATCTTTTATATCCAAATTACATAATGCATATGAATCGGATATCCATTTTGAAATCAAAGAAAGAAGTTGAAATCTATTTATGTATAATTTATAAAATTTCTAACATATTTTGCCATACTCAAATACTTCCTGTATTCTAAATCAGCTTACAAAATAATGTGTTTAAAATTAATGTGAAATACAATCCAAACTAGAAGTCAATATTTCAAATATTTAAATTAATAGAATTTCATATTTTTATATTATTTTACATATCTGTTTTAATATATATTATGGACATCTGATTGTAATCTTATTTTCCATAGTACAAAGATTCATTTCAAATTATTAGATATTCATGTCAACTTAACTAAACAAGGATAGAGAATGAAAAATCAAACTTTTTTCGTTATTACTGTTAAAGTACTTTAAATATAAAAAATCGTAAAATTTATTCCGAGAAAGGTTGAAGTTTCTTAAATAGTAAATAATTTATAATTGCTTCAAGTAATGTGGTTATAGTTTTGTTCGGTTGTGATTGAAGATTATCTTTTTATTTAAAAAAATATTTATTTATTTTTTGCAACTTTTACAATTATCATAATTTTTACCATTGATAAAACACAATTCATGGAATTAAAATTTATTTAAAAGAAAAATTGGATTTTAAATAAAATATATTGGAATAAATTCATCAAGAAATGTGTCTATATTATTCTAATAAAATTTTTAAATTGCATTGTTATAAAATAAATATCAAAAAGATATTACTCTCAAACAAAAATTGAAACCTTAAAAATAAATAAAATAGAACAAAAATAATAGAATAGAATAAAAATATAATAAAAAAATATATAATTATAAGAGAATATATAAAATCTATTCAAATAATCCATCAATTATATCAAGAAATTTTTCTATATTATTTTAATAAATTTTAAATTGCATTATTATAAAATAAATATAAAAATATGGTTATAACTTTTGTTTGAGAATAGAATAAAAATATAATAGAAAAATATAAATAGAATAGAATACATAAAATGAAATAGAATAGAAATATAGAATAAAAATATAATAGAAAAAAATAAAATAGAATAGAATACATAAAATTAAATAGAATAGAATACATAAAATTAAATAGAATAGAATAAAAATATAATAGAAAAAATATAAATGAATAGAATACATAAAATTAAATCAAGTATTACTTTAATGAAATTTTTAAATTGCATTGTCATAAAATAAAAATATGATTCTAATTTTTGTTTGAGAGTAATAAAAAAGGAAATAGAAATATATAACAATACTGTAAGTAGTATCCCTTTTCGCATCTATTTCAGCGGAAGTGAGGGAGAAATATCCCCTTTTTCCAAAAAGGATGCTTGATTTAATCAGAAAAAAAAAAATTGGATTCTTCCCAAAGAAAACAGATTCAAATAAAAAAAGCTTCTATTTTAGAGTACACTATTATTAATATGAAACAGCTGCAAACGTAAATAAAAAAATTTGTGATAAAAATAATGATAAGATATGAATAACTCAATTAAATAATTCATCTTACATTTTATCATTAAAAATCTGTGTTTTTAAAGTCTTAAATTTTCCTAGAATCATACTTTCAGCAACTCGTACAAAAAATTACAGACTTGATATAAAAAAGAACATGAGTGAAAAAAATTAATAAATATATGATTTTTTAAAGTTTTTTAATAGCTTTGTTTGGTATATATTTATGTAATTTTCAATCAATTTAAGCCTGAATTATATTTAAGAAATGTTTTTTTAACTTTAATTTCGGTTTTTAAATAAAAATCAACTAGAATCATCTAAAAAGTTTCAATTATAAAAAACAACAAAACTAACAATCTCATGGTACTAAATGAGCTTACGTGCGTATATTTTATGTGTAACGTTTAATGTTTTTAGTTCTTTATATAATAAATTTGTAAATACTTATTATTAGTTATAACGCAAAAGTTAATTATTAATTTACTGGGATTAATTTTGTAAGAATTTTTTTTTTTTTTTAATTGTTCAAAATTTTTTAATATGAAATTAAACTGTAAAATATTTGATAAACTTATTTTGTTTTATAATAAAGGGGAAAAATAATAAATAACTTAATCACATTTATTTAAAAATAATATTATCACTTCAATATAAAATTAGATTTATCTTTTATTTGTTTCTTCTGAAATTTTTTTATAACTCTAAAAATATATGTCAATTTTCATATATATGTCAAGGTTTATGAGTTGAATTTAATAATTATTAAATGCACTAAAATAGGTATAAAAAAATTACTACAAGACTACTACAATACTCTAAAAACTTTTAAGTATTGTAGTAGGATTGTAACAAATTTAAGTAATTAATTTGAAATTAATTAAGTATTAATTTTATTGTAAAAAATTTAAGAAAAAAATGGTTAAAAACTTATAATTCAAGACATTCACAATTAAAATCTAATTAATTGTTTTCATTTCTGCTATCTTATTGTATTTTTGATTCTTAATGTTCTTATTTTGACATCTAGTTCCTGCTATGTTATTTTATTGATTTTTAAATAAAATGTAATTAAACTTTAAAAAATCATAACTATTTTTGAATTGTAGAAAGGTGTTATTTTTAAATTTAAGTTGTTACCTGCATCATAAATTCAGCGAGATAGAAACCTTGTTCTAATAAAAATGAAATCTTTAAATGAAAACTATGCAGAAATAAACAAATATTTTTAGTGATTTCACATGTTTATAACTTTTTCTGAGATGATTTGGTCTGATATATCTTTAATTAGAAGTTCGGCTGAGCCTAATTTTCTTAAATAAAAGGTCATAGAAGGAAATATTTTTACCTGAAACTATTTGAAAAAAAATACAGATAACTCTTATAATTTAGATATACATAACTTAAATAATTATAACCTGGAATACAATGTTTATTCAAACGTATTTTAATTTTTAAGAAATACAAAAAAGACACCGTATTTACTTAATAAATAGTATTTGATTGCTCGACAAAATATATATTCAATAAAAATTGCGAATTTAAACATTCATCGTCAATTCATTTGCATCAAAACTTGTTAAATTTGAATGGTAAATGATATAAGACTGATTCATTCTCCTAAATAATTTTTTTTTTAAGTTTTTAATACATCTTGCATTTTTGTTTCTTAAATAATAATTTTAATACTTTGATGAATTTATGATTAAAATAACTTTAGTTTTAGATTAACCAGCTTAAGTTGAAAGTATTAATTATTTTACTTCTATTTCTATTCTTACTTTTAATACGCTTTTATTAGTTTCACCTGTATGCTTGTTTGTATGTATGTAACTGAATCTTTGGGCTCTATTTTGCCCTACTTTAAGTTATCCGATTTAATTTAAACGTTGCAGACTTATCAAGGACCGACGACAATAAAATATTTTTGATAAGTTTATTATCTCATCATGATTAGGATTGCCAGGATTAGTGATTAAAACACACAGCCTTTGAAAAGTCATCTTGATCGGCGCATCAGTTTTCCCCCTGGAGATCTGTTTCTCCTCATACACACTATTTAAGCTGCAGAGAAACATTTACAGTCCTCTTTCAGACATTCAAACCTACGTGGGATAGCGGCACAACGGATAACGCGCCTGATTAGGAGATTCCCTGTTCGAAACCTGGCTGACTCGACATATTCGCATTTAGCCTCTGTTTTACTCACAATTAAATCATTGTAAGAACCAGTCCTCCGTACTGGGACCTCATTTAAATATTATTGTTTAAAAACACTAAACAACATGCTTTTAGAGTTAATCAAACTAAAAAGTAAAAAATAAATTAATAGTTTGAAAAAAAAACACGCTTTTAAAGTTAATCAAACTAGAAAAAAAAATGAATTAATAGTTTAAAACTAAACACGCTTTTTAGAGTTAATCAAACTAAAAAGTAAAAAATAATTATTAACATAAGAATAAAATTACTGACGAGAAAATGAATGTCACTGTTCTGAAAGCGTGGGGTGCTTTGTACGACATTTTTTTCACTAACTTGCATTTCGGAATGAAACTAGTGAAAAATTATAACGATTGATATTGAGCACCCCACGCTTTTAGAACAGTGACATTCATTTTCTCGTCAGTAATTTTATTCTTATGTTAATAATTATTTTTTACTTTTTAGTTTGATTAACTCTAAAAGAGTGTTTTTTAAGTTTTTTAAAGTATTAATTTATTTTTTTTAAAAAAAAAGAAAGAGCAAACTGAACTCAGATATAGTTTAGTAAAGATTAAAATTATTTTTTATGACTTTAAATGTCTGTTTTTAATGTCCTGCAACTTAGACAATTTGTTTTATAATTTTATTACATTATTGAACAATTTACATTACGAACAAAATTTGTGTTTTCTATTTATTGAATTTCTAAAACTTTTTGCTTAGTACTTCCTAACTACTTAAATAATACTTCAAATTATTTGAATATTGTGAGAATATATACTACATACATAATAGTTTATTAATAATAAGTTTTAGTTTAGTTATTTCTAGTCACATGAAATAAAATAAAAACTCTTAAAATAACATATTGGCATTATAGCTTTGTGGCATCTAAAAAAATTAAATTAAAAAGATAATTTAAGTAATTAAGAATTATAATGCAAATTCCATTAAATATGCTATATTTGTTTAATGTATGGTTACTATTAAAAAATAAAAAATATTTTAGTTGACAGATAAAATCATTTTGAAAAAAAAATATCGAATTATAAAATTAAAATTTTCGTATTTAGAGTTTGTTCTTCTAGGGATAATGATTTTCATTTTGAAGTTAGGGATATTTGAAAATTCCTTCAATATTTTACTGACATTATTATAATATTTAGAATTATCTCAATTAATAAAAGTTTAATAATATTTTAAAAATTTGAAATTTTTATGTGCAAATATATTCAATAAAACTTTTATCTGAGAAAATGGTTTTTTTACTTCTTAAATACAATAATACTCTCAATAAAGGAAGTTCAAATTAACCAAGCAGAGAATATTGGCATAGAATAGAAATTCTTAATACTACTTTATATCAATATTTATAATAATAATGTGTTCATAATTAATAAACAAAGATAAAACAACAAAAAAAATAAATTTAAAATTCCATTTCAATTTTTATGCTAAACATTTTATTTTGTCTTTAAATAAAAATATTGGCTAATAATAAATTTTTAAGAATTTTTGTCTTTGATTTCAAACTATGGTATATCAACATCATATTAACACAAAACGTTTAAATATGCTTGTGAATAAAAGAATTTTGCATAGTAAAGATACCAAATTGTAAATTTCAAACCAAATTTCACAAAGCTTATTTCAATTGCTTAACTGACAATTTTCATTTCTTGAGTGTGTTTAAATCATCATGTTTTTAAAATTGATATGAGTTCAATGGAATATTTTAGTTGCAATTAACACAATCGTAAAATTTTAAAAAAAAAAATTTCTTTCGTTTTTATATCCAAGAACTGAAATTATCACTTAAAGAAGAATATGGCTTAAAATATTTTAATTTTTTTCAAAATAATAATTGCAGCATTATTTGTTTTCGTTATTCCCATCATTTTAATAATAATCCTGAATTACATAGTAAAAGTGAAAACAAATTTTATGTTATTGTATTCATAAATAATGAAATTGAATTTTTAATTATTTTTTTTTTTCCATTTTAATTTTTTAATCCATTTTATGAAAAATTGTCAAATTAATAATACATTAATATTTTTGAACAGAATGTCTAAATATTATCTCATCAAAAAAAAAAATCTTTATTATTCATTTAAATCATTATTAAAATAGTTCTTATTTTATTTATTTATTTATTTTTTTTTTTTTTTTTTTGGTCCCTATCTCGTATTTTTAGACTATGTACCTTATAGTTTTGACATTAAAATATTTAAACTAGACAAAGTTTACAAATTAAATTATTTATAATACAAGATTTAATTTTTAAAACCATCTGCATATCATTTTTAAAAAATAATTTATTAATTTTGAATTTGATATAATTAGGAATTTTTGAGCCTTTTGCCAAAAAGAATCAATGAAGCGGAAATTTTATTTGCCTATTTTTAATTTTTACAAAATACATTCAATATTTTTGATTAGTCAAAAGCTCAAACTATTAAATTTTAAAAAAGTGTATACAAGGAAGATCATTCAAGTATGATAACTTTAAAATTATAAGAATTATTTTGAAAGACATTACAGATACTAACATGAATTCTACATGTATGTATGTATATATGTATATATATATATGTATGTGTGTGTGTGTGTGTGTGTGTGTGTATACACACACACAATCTGTCAATCAATTTTGAAAATATTAATTGGATGTAAAGAAGATGTGGTGAATGATAATGTGAAAAACAATAATATACAAAACTTTACATTAAATGAGGCAAAAGCAAAATTCCATTGTTAAAAAAATTTAGTTTGATCCTCTAACACGTCGATGCAAAATTACTCAATCAATGTAATTGAAGAATTATTACATTCATTTTAGATAAATGTAATAAATAATATAAACCCTTTTAACAATAACAATAAAGTAATCATAAAAATCTTGAATTTTATTTGCAGAATAACATTGTGAAAAACGTTTTGTAAAATAAACCAGTCTTGTACAACGTATTATTCATCTTAAATTTTAAATTGCTTATATATTCGATTCGCAATATACACTCATGTCCATAAATTAAGGATAATGAAGTTCAGGCAATGAAAGAGACAGAAGCAAAACAAATTTGACTTATTTGTAAAGTCTATTTATTAAACAAAAGGTAAAGAGCAAAAAAAAAAGATGCTATATGTTTGACATAATTAATAAAAATTGCGATTTTTACTCCCTGGAGCAAATTTTAAAAAAGAACCTATTTACAAAAACAGTATAACATGGTTAGTATGATGGTTAATATGGAGTATATCTCCCAGACGATGCAATACAGGCCTTACAAAGCCTAGGCATGCTGAGTATCAAATTACATGTTGTTCCAGAATGACATCCCGATAGATGTGGTCTGTCATCGTTACACTCTGAACCATGTAGGTCAGTTCTGGAACCAAGAATAATTCCTCCCCAAACGAGCCATCCTGCACCACCGTAACGGTGTCGTTCAATGGTGTACTCTTGGTGGTAACGGGTACCTGGCGCTCTCCATATGAAAGTCCGGCGAGAATCAGACTGCAAACTAAACCTGACTCGTCGGAAAACATCACACCAGACCACTGTTGCGGTATCCACAATGCATGCTCTCTTATTACAGGCGACAGTGAGTTGGGTAAATGGAACACATCTGACAGGCCTACGAGCATATAGGCCAATGTGCCCTAATCGTCTGTACACGGTCTGCCTTGAAACTGTCGTACCGGTAGCTGAAGAGAGCTGACGAGACAGGTCTGATGCTGTGCTCCGTCTGTTTCTTTTGGCAGTAACTGTTAAATACCGGTCCTCATTCGGCGTTTTAACTCGGGGGCGACCTGTGCTGTAACATCTACTCACATTACCATCATCTTGAATCGTTGCCAAAGCCTGGAGATGACACTCTGGGCGATTCCAAGTTCCTCGGATAATTCCAGCTGGGTACGTTCACATTCCAGTCGTCCGATAATTCTACCACGTAAAAATCATCCAAATGCTTCCTTTGTGCCATAACTATGCGGTTATTGCACTGAAAGGCTTTTAAAGTGCTTGTGAACCATTTTACTTCTTTGCCACCATTCCTTATATACCCCTTTTCTTACACTCTCGTCATTGTGACGTACTATCCGTGCCATCTGGTGATTTCCTGTAATTTGCATATTCTTTTTCAAGAGGCGTGTGATAGTTCTACAGGTGAAATTTTTATTTTAGAGTTCAATTTCTGTGTGATTCTGAATTATCCTTAATTTATGGACATGAGTGTATAAAGGACTAATTACAAGATAATTATCTTCTATATTTATATTATGTAATGGATAACAGTAAAATAACTAATTTAAGTACTGAAATTAATTTCAAATTAAAAACAAGTTGCTTTTTTTTTCTTTCATATGACTGGTTTCTGATTGGAAACAAAGATTTACGCATATTCGCTAGGGTTCATGGATTTTATGCATTTTAAGATTAAAGACTTTTCCTAAAGTCTAATGACATTTAGACCGTTTGGGTGCACGTTGATGAAATAGATGAAAATGTTGTTGAAAAGAGGGATTTACAAATTGTTAATTCCAATAATAATAATAATAGTAAATTATATAAAACAATATATACATACAGAGTTATTATTCAGTTGTTAATAATTAACTGTTACTAAACTATTTTAAATTCGTAGTAAAAATTATTCACTTGCATTATGGGAAATTAAAATAGGAACTTTCAAAGTTTATGTAAGATATTTTCACTTTCTATAAGTAGTGGTATTTACGATTTGCATTTGTGTCTAAATTCAGTATAAACACGTTTTGTTAAATTTTACATTTACTTAGATTTTCATTTTATAGTTTTATAAAGTGCTAAGAGGTTATTAAAATACATGTAATTACGTAATAAAAGGGTTCCCTACACATTCATAAGTGTATAAATTGTAGTATCTTGAAAGGACTAATCATTATTAAATAAATGTATAAATTATTCAGGATTAACTAGTGATATATTTTTTTGGTCTTACATATGACTTTCTCTTATTATCTTGCATAGCATTAATTAATGTGAAATTATTTTAGCTTTATATAGAACTTTATTTTATTATTTTATATAGGATTAATTAATAAGAAATTAATTAACTGATTAAAGATTAGATTAATTAACTATAAATTATTATAGATTATTATTTAATTAATTAATAATGGTCTATAATAATTTAATAATCTATTAATTATTTTTTATTATTAGATTAATTAACTGATTGGAAAATTAATTAATTTGCATTTATATAGCGCTTTCTCTTATATAGAACTAGATGATGGCAAATTTATTTATGAAATAAAATCTTTTACATTTCCGAGCTGCATTAATGTCATTTAGTCTACTTTTAAAAAATGCATTAATGTATTTCTATTTAAAGGAATATTTTTTAAGATTCCTCATTCCTTATATGCGCATTGAAGCCATACCTATCAAAAGAGATGTCCTCTCTAATTTTTAAAATGGGATTTTTGCAATGAAAATTGCTTAAAATCTTATAAATAAAATAAAAATAGAGGAATTGGGATGAAATTCTGAATAGAGGTTTCAATTTAAGTACAACAATGATAGAAAAAAAAATTTCCTTTAATAAAAAAAAATTTTTTTGTTTTTTTTGATTGATATTATGTTTGTAGAATTTCAGTTTTGATTCTGAAGAAGAGAAGTTTTTATCTAACAAATAAATGCTTTAACAATTTCGAAAGTTATAGTTATTGCATAGTATATTGAATATCTTATATTTCGAAATGAATAAACAGAAGTTTCCTTTTATTAGAACTAATAAAAGACTATAGGAATATCCTGCTAATATCAAATTAATCAGTACTGGTTTATTAATTTTTCATGCTACTTTATTGAAATGAATATAAATTTTAAGAAACTTATTATTTACGTTAAGTTGCATAGGATATATGCGAAAGTGACTTTCCTGTAATCATCGGAAATTTTAAAGTTGTTTTAAAAATTCCTGTTAATGCACTATTCCTAATTTAGATAAAATTTTCTGAATATTAATTACTGAAACACAAAAATTCTTGTAAGAAGTCTGTATATTTTAACTGCTATTAACTTGAGGTTCTTAAAAAGCAAAGTGAAAGTAGAGTATGGCTAAATCGATTCTAGCGTTGCTTTTTTTTTTTTTCGGTGCCATTAAACGCATTCATTTAAAATTAAAATCAATTGATGACTGAATTATATTGAATTATATTTCAGACGAGCAATAAACGGTTTGTAAAGCATTTCTTAACGCACTTTATTAATGAACCCTGACTTTTGTGGTTCGAATCCACTTTAAATCGTAGGTCCCTATTTAATATGCCTGTAGAGCGTTGGGCGTAAGGCTAACAACCCTACCCCGTAAAAACAAAACATCTCCTGCCCAGAAATATGCCAGCAGGCAGACTGCCTTGGCCCACCATTGAGCTGTTGCTTCAATGAGTATGATACTATTAAGACTTTTAATTGCGTTGTTCAGAAATATTAGATAGCAAAAAAAAAAGCTGATGATGTTATTATCAATTGCCTCTGGTTTGAAATAATGATTTCAATAAAAATATTAACGGAATTTAGTAAATTGGTTTCCCTTAAAATATATAGCTTGGTACAAACTTCTAATTTTATGTTTCATTCTTTCTATAAACAGTTCATATTTGCTTTGATTTAACACACTATCATGGTACATGAATTCAACACATTACCATAGAATGTCATGCCATATAACTGCATCGTTTGTAAATAAGAGGGCAAATCGATCACTAAAAAGAACACAAATTTGTTCTCTTAGATTTATTTAATGAAAATTAAACAAGCATCGTGTTCTTCTTTGTAATTTAATAACTGTAGATTGTCATTAAAACTAATTTTTACATATCTACGGAGATTCTAGCTTAAGACATGTAGTGCATTTGTATCATGCTTAAGAAGAAATATCATGTAAATAAAAAAATATCTTGGATATATATCTTAAAATATCATACTTAATTATGTAAGTACATAGATACTTTTTACGATAATATCATACCATACTTAGTTGCGGCATGATATTATATTATGAGGTATGATAAGGTATATTGAAATATCTTGCTTAAGGTGTCATATTTTAAGATATATCTACATGATATTTTTTATTTACATGATATTTCATTTTAATCATAATACAAAATGCACTACATGTCTTAAGCTAAAATCGCCGTAGTGATGTAAAAATTATTTTTAATGATAATTTACAGTTTATTATATTACAAAGCAGAACACGATGTTTGTTTAATTTTCTTTAAATAAGTCTAACAGAGACAAATTTGTGTTCTTGAGTGATTGATTTACAGAAGATGCAGTTATAGGGTATGGCATTCTAAGGTATCTTAAGGCATGTATTGCATTTTTATTGTGTGTGAACAGGATGTTTCCCCAATGTTGCGTGGATAAAAAATGACAATAAAATTTACAAAAAAGAAAAACAAAGCTTTGTTTTTATCAGAGTCTAAATTTGTTTAAAATAAAGGAAACTGAGAATTATACATTTAAAAAAGTACTATTTTATTTTTTTAATAAATGCTTGAAGATGACCTTATAAAAAGTGCATGAAGAAAGAATTTTTTAGGGTTCATATAGAGGACTTTCTCTTATTCTTGGTTGACCGGTAACGAAACCAAGGAAATAAAAAAAGAACACAATGGAGAATCAAGTTGAATCATATAGAGTTTAATTTCAATAACCCATCATCGGATGTAAATGAACTTAAGCATTACTTTTCCAGAATAGAAAAAGAAAAAGGATAATCATATCTTTTATTTAATTGTTAATCTCCACTGCCCTATCAAGTAGAGGATCAAGATATCAATCTATTAAATGAAAATTAATTTTATTTAAGAATAGCAAATTTCAAAGAAGATATAGAAATAAAAAAAGATAACATTAAAGTTATCCAATGTTATAATGTACTATTAAATACACTATAACATTATATTTTACAAAAACTATCGAAACAAAATATTCCCACAAGATACATTAGAATTCATTAGTAAAATTATATTCCTTTATGTTTTTTTTAAAAAAAAAAGATATGTCTGATGTTTCTCTGCATTTAAAAATTTTAATGTTTCCCATTCTGACTTTATAATCAGAAATGTATTAGATTGATATAATTTGTTTTTGTAGAACTTATTATGAGTTAAAAACGTTTTAAAATTAAAACAAAAAATCAGCACTACGTGGTAAACTCTTTCCAAGTTATCCACTAGCCTTTTCCCAGACAATGCTTAACGCATTCCAGTTTCATAAGAGCCTGAATCCTCGCACCATAAACCCAAACCCGAGCAGTCGTGCCAAAAGAAAACATATGTATTCGATATAAGAGCCATTTTCAGCAAATGTTTACTCTGCGCAAAGGACGCCGGGAGTTCCGCCACGGAAGACTAATCCCTGCCTTGTAGAGCCACAAAACAAAGTGGGGGCATGTGGCCGCTTATCAATGGTCCTGATATGAGAGTGTGAACCGAGTCCTTGAGCGAAGCCATCTGCCGCCTCTGTCGGGACAGAATGTTTGAAAACCGAGACTCGCCCCGATTGGTCGACGAGAGATTCTTCACCCTTTTGCATCCAGAAAGACTTATTTGCCAGCGCTGAGTGATGGCGACTCGCACCGTGCCTACCAAACCAACCCATTAATGATGAATGGACGGCTCTTTTCAGAAAGTTAGAATTATCTGTTTCACCACTTGCTAAACAACTACACTGATACAAGCTTAATTTTGGTTACACTAAGTCTCGATTCTATTTCCTAACATTGTTGCTAATGCAGTCATTTTGGTAGTTATATTATATATTATATATATATATATATATATTTTTTTTTGGAGGAAAAACCTTGAAAATTTCTTATGTGGATTAGCAGATTGGATTTATTTGATTCTAATCGATTATTAGTGAGTGAAGCCAATTTTAGTTTACATCATTTACATTAAAAAGAAATATACAATTATATAAATTTAGATTTTGTTGAGTGATGGCGACTCGGGCACCGTGTCTCTACGAAACCAAACGCATTAATGATGAATGGACTGCCCTTACCAGAAAGTTAGAATCATCTGTTTCATCAGTTGCTAACAACTACACTGATAAAACTTAATTTTCATTTTGGTAATTCTCAAATTCTAAAACTAACACTGAAATCTATTTCCTAACATTTTTGCTAAATTCAAGTCGTTCAGTTCTTCTGGTAGCTATATTTTTGTTTGGAGAAAAAAATTTAAAATTTCTTATGAAAATAAAACCGATTGGATTTATTTGATTCTCAATTCAGTTTTCAGAAATTGATTCTCAATTTCAGTTTACACCATTTACGTTAAAAAGAAATCTACAATTATATAAATTTAAACTCATAAGCTTAAATTTAGCTTTTGTTGAGTGATGGCGACTCGGCACCGTGCCTACGAAACTAAACGCATTAATGATGAATGGACGGCTCTTTGAGAAAGTTAAGAATGATCTGTTTCACCACTTGCTAACTGATACAAACTTAATTTTAGTTACACTAACTCTCGAATCTATTTCCTAACATTGTTGCTAAGTTTAAGTCTTTTGGTAGCTATATATATATATATATATATATATATTGGAGGGAAAAAATTGGAAATGTCTTATGAGGATAAGCAGATTGATTTGTTTGATACTAATCGTGAAACCAATTAGTCAAGCCGCTTTCAGTTTACATTATTTACATTATTTAATCAAAACTTTTCATAATCGGAAAAAGAGTAGATGATATGAAGACATTTTTTAACCATAAACATGTTGAACATTGTTCATTAATTGTTAAATTCTACATAACCCTAATTAATAATGCATGATTAATAAATAATTACCTTCTAATCACACTTAAAATTTCCATCGCATTGCTCAGTTGTTCAATTAATCATTATTTCATTTAATATTCATATTTATAGAAAAATTAGTGAAGCCACTTTTAGTTTGCATGATTTACATCTACAATTATATAAATCTAAAAATCTACAATTATATAAATTTATCTTTTATTTGGTTATTTATATATAAGCACTAAATATTTCTAATGATGTCATATCTTACTCGATGGACCTATTTTAAAAAAACAACTCAATTAGAAAATTTGAAAAAAAGGCTATATTTATTCAATTCCTACTATTAGCTCACACTCTCCCTATATATATCTTGTTCAAATTTTCAATCGTTCATAAAATACTTTTTTAATTCCTCCACTCAAGCTCAAATACATTTTTTTAACTTGTAGTGGATGCCACTGGATGTTAATGCAGTTTTTTTCAAATATTAATTCATTCATTAAATTTAATTCATTCATTTTAGTCTTTTTAGATTTAAGTTGCATATATCTACCAATAGATGTTGCCAGATGTAAGAGGAAAATTTCAACTTAAAAAGCAGGAATTGACTTTACAAAATTTTTTATATTAATATATTATTAATATTCATTTATTTTATTATTGCCAAACGATGTCATTATATTTAAATTTTTATAACTATTTACGTAAAAGCAGACGATTTTGAAACGATAAGATTTACAGAAACTTTAATCATTCAATAAATCGTTTCAAAGATAAAAAAAAAAAATTGTTTGGATTTTAAAAATTAGAAGATTTTTATTTTATTATTATATTTAATTTTTGTATAATATAAAAAAAAACTTTTTGTACATTTTTATTTTAATAACTAAAGGATTAAAATTTTTTTACATTTGATGAAATGTTCATTTTAATATTAAAATTATATTTTCATTTTGAAATATGCACGAGATATTACTTTACAGATTATTTAATTCACAAGTGGCAACATGTTTATAACAAATTGATGGAATTCTGAAAATTATTATTTTTGAACTGGAGATTCTGAAGTGGTGGATTAAAAAAATTAACTTTGAATTACGGTGTTAAGAGAACTGTATTCTGTTATAAAAAAGGAAGAAAATAACTTTCGTTTTTTTTTTCCTAATGATAAAAATTGTTTGTTAAAAACTTGTTTACTATTCGCAACTAAACTTTGAAAACATCTGCCTTCATACATCTGCATCATTTTTTATTGCCATGTTGGGTTAGTCGCAACGTTTTTTCTATTAAGAGTTATTAAAATGACACTTGATTTATAAAGGATGATTTTCGTGGATAGTTATTTGTAGATGCATAAAATTTAATTTAATTTTAGAAAATAATTTTTTTTTTCCGTTAAGTTCTAAGCACTCTGTTAAGCGATAAGAAGTGAAAGTCTTGAAACCAAATTCAGATGCTTATGATATTTAAGAATAAATATGACGTTATATCTATCTCTTCCTAAAACAATCTACTGAAATAAATAATGAAAATAAATTAATAAATAATTATTATAATAAATTAATGAATAATTATTTTTAATTTTTTGTAAAATAAATTTGTTTTGCATTTAAAAATTTGAAAAATTATTTTTAAAAATAAAAAGTAAAATGTTTTTGTATTTAATGTTATGAAATCCAATAGAGCTGTTATTGAATGATGATAAAGTTTAAAAGAAATTTGAAAATTAAGTTTACCATTAAGTCATTACGTACACTTAATTATTCTAATGATATTCATATTTTTGATTTATCCAATTCCTTTTTTTTTTTTTTTTTTTTTTTTTTTTTGAGAGTGACAGATAATTTCAAAATTCTATAGAATTTGGCAAGAAAAAAATTAAAAACCTATTGAAGAATTCAGTTGTGTAAAGTAATTAGAAGTATATGTTATGTCTTCCACGAAATCGTAGTTTAAATAAAACCAGAACAAAAGAAAGAAAATTAATAACATAAGAAAATTTTATTCTTCTATTTTAAAATTCTAATAAAGTGAATTATTTGTTGAATTGTTTAATTTTTCTGAATATGGTATTCCTGAGAATGAATTCTTATATAAAAAAAGACTATATTTTTGGGGATATTATTGTAGTTTATTTAAAAGTATATTTGGAATAAATGATTTTAATAACTTGAACAGAATTTCTAACTCAACCTGAAATTTTATTTGGCTTTCAATCCTTTTTTTAATCCTATTTCCTTTTCAATGATTAAAAAAATATATACACAATTATAAACAATTCAGAAAATGGCAACCTCGTTTATCATTACCTGTGCTAGAATTTCTTAATTTGTCTTGTGATCTACAGGCAGTAAAATTAGTGAGAAAATATTTTTTTTTATATTTAAAAATCGAAATTTTTTAAAAAATTTTAATAATAAAAATGTTATTTTTAATGTTATGAAATCGAATAGAACAGTGATTAAATGGAGACAAAATATAAAAAAAAATTTGAAAATTATGTTTACCATTAAGTTATTACGTACAATTAATTATTCTAACGACATTCTTATTTTTACTTTATCCAATTAATATTCTTATTTTACTACAAAAATATTGTTTTATTTTATCCTACTGGTATTTTTATTTTTATTTTATTCTGATGATATTCTTAATATTTTTTAATTATAAATTAGTTTGACATAATTTTATAATTTAAAAATATCAAGAATATCATAAGAATAAAATAAAGGGACAGACTTTAACAGAATATCATCAGAATATATAAAAGATATATTTTAAAGGATATAAGTTTATAATTTTAATTGTAAATGTATGTCCTTTTTCAATTCCTACTATTAGTTCACACTTTCCCTATATATATCTTGTTCAAATTTTCAGTCGTTAATAAAATACTTTTTATTCATCCTCTTATGTTCAAATACATTTTTGAACTTAATACAGTTTTAACAAACAGGACTTAATACAGGATGTTAATACAGTTTTTTAGAATATTAATTCATTAATTAAATTTTATTAATTAATTTTAGTTTTTTTAAGATTTAAGTTGCATGTATCCACCAATAGATGGCGCCAGATTTAAGAGGAAAATTTCAACTTAAAAGTAGGAATTGACTTAAAACCAATTTTTTTTTTTATATTACTTGTTTCTTTCATTAAAACCGTGGTTGCTTATACCTAACATTTTTGCTGAATTTTGCGGTAGCTATATTTTATGGAGGAAAAAATTGAAAATTTCTTATGAGGATTTAGATTGGATTTGTTTGATTCTAATAGATTATCAATTAGTGAAGGCAGTTTTAGGTTACATCATTTACATTCAAAAAAAATCTACAGTTATATAAGTTAGCTTTATTTGGTTGTTTATTATAAGCACTGAAAATTTCTAATGATGTCAATCCTAATCGATAAATCTATTTTAAAAAAGCAATGAAATTAGAAAATTTGAAAAGCAAGGCAATGTTTATTTATCTCATTAAAACCGTGGTTGTAAACCTAATATTTTTTTCTAAATTTAAGTCGTTTCTTTTGGTAGCTATATATATATATATATACACTGAAGTGACAAAAGTCATGGGATACTTATACCGGCCCTCCTTTCGCCCGGCGAAGTGCAGCAACTCGACGTGGCATGGACTCAACAAGTCGTTGAAGTCTTCTGCAGGAATATTGAGCCATGCTGTCTCGATAGACGTCCATAATTGTGAAAGCGTTGATGGTGCAGGAACGAACAGACCTTTCGATGATGTCCCATAAATGCTCGATGGGGTTCATGTCGGGCGATTAGTGGCCAGATCATTCGTTGAATTGTCCAGAATGTTCTTCAAACCAATCGAACAGTTCTACATAGATCCATATCAATTAGTTTGGGTACATGAAGTCCATGAATGGCTGCAAGTTAAGTAGCTGAACATATTTCCAGTCAATGTTACATTCAAAACCAAGTCCATGCCATGAAAAAAGCAGCCCATATTACGGAGCCACCACCAGCTTAACAGTGCCTTGCTGACAGTTTGGGTCCATTTGTGGGGTCTGCGTCACACTTTACCATCAGCTACCAACTGAAATCGTGACTCAACCAGGCCACGGTTTCCATTCATCTAGGGACCAACCGATGTCATGCCCATCGCTGCAAGCGATGTCGTTCTGTCAGTAAATCTATTCTTAAAAAGAAAGCCAAATTTCTCCGCACAGTTCTAACAGACAATCCCTTGTACGTCCCAATTTCTGCGGTTATTTGACGCAGTGTTGCTTGTCTGTTACAGAATTCTTTGCAGACGTCGCCGGTCTCGGTCGTTTAGTGCAGGCGGTTGACCACTGCGCTGTCCATGGTGGGATGTTATGCCTGAAATGTCATACTATTTGTCTAACGATTTCCGAAATGGCATGACCCATGCGTCTGGCTCCAACTAACATTCCGCGTTCAAAGGTTAATTCCCGTCGTGCGGTCATCAAAAACCTCTTCACATGAATAACTTGAACAGAAATGAAACCTCTGCGAAATTTTATACCTGTTCTACGCGATGCTACTGCCATCTGAAAATTTGCATATTGCTATCCCATGACTTTTGTCACTTCAGTGTATATATATATATATATATATATATATATATATATATATTGGGAAAAATTTAAAATTTTTTATGAGGATAAGCAGATTTGATTTGTTTAATTCTAATAGATTATTAGTTAGTGAAGCCAATTTTAGTCTACATCATTTACATTTAAAAATCTACAATTATATAAATTTAGCTTTTATTTGGTTTTTCATTTATGAGCACTGAAAATTTCTAATGATGATATATCCTACTCGATAAATCTATTTTAAAAAAACAATCAAATTAGAAAATTTAAAAAACAGACTATGCTTATTTGTTTCATTAAAACCGTGATTGCTTAAACTTAATATTTTTGCTAAATTTAAGTCATGTAGTTCTTTTGGTAGTTAAATATATTGGAGGGGAAAAAATTGAAAATTTCTTATACGGATAAGTATATTGGATTTGTTTGATTCTAATCGATTATTAGTTAGTGAAGCCAATTTTAGTTATCATTTACATTTAAAAAAAATATTAATAAATTTCTAATGATGTCATATCCTACTCGAAGATTTTTTTTTAAAAAAGCATGGCCTGAATGACTGAGTGTCTAGAGCTAGGTGCTGCTAATAACCCCTTTCTAGAGAAAAATCACCTCTGATAAAAATTCCCAGGATTTGAAAAACAATATATTTTAAACAATCACTTTATTATATTTAAATTACCTTTGATATTTGCATAAATGGCTCTCATTTTTTAATACATTATACATTAAAAATGTATTTGTAATGTATTCATGTATTCTGTTTATATTTTCCATTACCAAATTCAAGGATGAATGTAAAAATACAGAGAGAGGAAACAGAGGATTACCTCAGTGGATAGAGGATTACCCTATTAATGTGTAGTCATCTAAAAATTATATGTTAAAGAAATGTAAAAAATATTACCATGAAAAATATATGAATTATTTAAAGCGTGATTTGAAAGTAAAAAAAAATAGATTCCGAATTTTTAATCAAAAATTGAAAAAGGATAGATGATCTGGAGAAATTTTTTAACCATAAACATGTTGACATCATTCGTTAATTGTTAAATTCTGCATAACCCTCATTAATAATGTCAATCAAAATTGAAAAATGAAAACTCAATGTAATAAAAAATATGTGTTCAAAGTTATAATAGAAAAAATAAATATTCTATGTTTTGTTAGATTTATTATTAAAATATTTTTATTAGAAATCTACTGCAAAATTGATTTATTAATAAGAATAACATTGTTCAAATATATATGCTTTAATTTTGTATAACAATAAAAAAGATTTTTAAAAATTTTGAATGAAATATGCCAAGGTGTAATCTCGATAAAATTAAAATTAATAAATAATTACCTTCTAAACAAACTTAAAATTTTCATCAAATCACTCACTGTTTAATTAATTATTTTTCATTTTAAATTCGTAGAAAATTGAAGGTTGCATTTTATGCTAATTCAGCAGTTCTATTTAATATTTTGCAATGCATTCTTCTCCATTTTAATTTAGTTGAGAATGTGTTATAGAACTATATTAAAAGAAAATTAATTTTAGTTTTTAAATAGTCTTTAAAGACCACTAACAGAAAAATAAAAGAATTCATTGGACGAAAAAATTTTTGTATTGAATTTCTACAGCAATACTAAATTCCACAGATATTTGAAATGTACTTTATCGAGAATACATCTTGGCATAGTTTATTCAAAACGTTTTTTTAATCTTATCATTATATTTAGAATTAAAGTATATATATTTTAACAATGTTATTCTTAATAATTAAATCAATTTTGAAGTAGGTTTCTAACGAAAATATATTTATAATAAATCTAACAAAATATAGAATTTTTTTTTATAACTTTGAACACATTACTCGTTTTTATTACATTGAGTTTTTTTATTAGCATTGAGCGATTCTGTAATTGCACAAAACATTTTTAATGAATAAATATAATTTTTTATTTGTTTTTTAAATTTCTCTACGATTTTATTGCACACTTTAAATTATTTCTAATTTTATAAAATACATCAAAATTCTAGTAGCAAAAATATTTCTCTTTTTGAAGGAAATTGCCTAGTTTCATAAATGATTCTGTAATATTTTGTTTAAATCAAATATACATTTTAAATATTGCAAAATAAATATATACATTTCACTAAAACATAATTCCATTGAACATCAATTATTTTGAACTAAAAATTCGTTATTTTTACACGAAGAGACATCTATAACAGAGTAATTCGAATTCGATTATTTTTGTGCCAATTGATAACTTCAACAAACTAATTTAAAAAAAATTCTAACATAATTAAAGCCAATCAATAAAGAATAAATTTATAAAGTATATATAAATTTATATATATATATATGAATAAAACTCAGAATGTAAGATAATTTATTTAATAAGAAAAATATTATATAAAAAAAAGCAAGAATAAATTTATAATAAAGAATAAATTTAAATTTTCATATACTCTTAAATATCAATCACGAAATAACAATTGTAATAAATTCTATATAAAAAATGAATAAATTCATTATGAAAAATTATATTTTACGTTTTTAAATCACGGAATAGCATCCCATTTTTGAAAACAAATTATAATGCTTGATATATTAGCAATAACATCTCCAGTGTTGTTATGAGAAACATTTACTGAAATATATCTACGATAATAACTATATATTAACACAATAATACTATTTTTTGTATTCAATTTTTTCGATAAGATTTTTAAATATGGTCTAATGTTTTACCACCTATGTTATTAACCTTAAAAAATTATTATTGTAAATCAATTATTCTTAATATCAAATTATTCTAAGCTTAATTTCCAAAAATACAAACTGACGATTTCTCGCCTTCGAAAATAGAAACATTTTATATTTTCACCTTCATATCAATTAAGAATTTCAATAACAAATGAAAATAACTTTCTAATTTAAAAGTTCCTCTTTAAAAGGCTACATTTCTTCCTTTTTTAAAGAACCTGTATCAATATATTTTACTCTAAAATAAATGTTATAAAAATAAAACAAAGAAACATTTCTATTCATGATATTTTCATCAAATGTGAATCCATTATATCTAAAGAAAATGTAATTTCTATAAATTTAAATAAGTTGATATTATATTCCTCTTATGTTTAACTGCAACCGATGCAGATTTAAAAAAGTATAATTTAATGATCCTATTTACAACAGAGTGAATCAATAATATTTTAAGAAACAAAATTAGCATTTCTCAAAATATTGCTTGCAAATATTTATTAATATTTTACACAACGTTCAATACGATAAATTATCACCTGATTTTAACGCAATAAAATAATTTCTGAAACTAAAAATCAATAAGAAAATTAAAAAAAAAAAAGGATTCCAAAAACCAAATTATTTTTCTGAGATGTGCCGACAGTGAGCATTTGTATAGTCAAAATTATTCTAACTGTAAAATTGTAAACTGCAATTGTTTGAGAACTTTTGACAGCAAAATATTTCAACAATAGAATAAACAGCTTATCCTATGCCAGCAGTGATTAAATTTATTTTAATTAAAAGCTTTACTTTGTAAATATTGTAGAATTAGGCTGTTGAGATTACTATTCCAAAAAAATGGAACTCAAAAATTTGTGTGGTTTCACAACAAAAACAAATCATCAAATTTGAGAAAAAGACAAATAATTACTGTACTTTGAAGTTCGTCCTTTTACACAGAGGTCATACATTGAATTTTTTGATATTTTTAATACTTGCGTTTCCCTAATTTTTTAATAAGACTCCAAATTTCCTCATAATCAAATTTAAACTTCATTTCTTACTTTAAAAGTTGTGTCTCTCAAAAGTTATGAAATACAAGCTAATGCTATCTAATAGAAGAAAAAAAACATTTAAAGTTTTTATATACAAAACTCCAACAAAATTTAGTGTACCAAAGTGCTATTTCTTGAAAAAGAAATTGATGTTTACAACAAATTGGAATGAATCACTTGATAACTTCAAACGTTTTCATACCAAGTTATAAAGTACAAGCTAATACTATCTGGTAGGGGAAAAAAACATTTAAAGTTTTTATATACAAAAATACAATTTTAGTGCACCAAAGTACTATTTGTTGAAAAATAAATTGATGTTTGCAACAAATTGGAATGCATCCGCTTATAACTTCAACAACCGCCTCAAAAGAAATCCTAATCTGAGATTTTCTCAACAAAGCAAATCCGAAAGGCACACTCTTTCTGGCCTTCATCCGCAAAGTATTTATATTCGGGATATAAATCCAGAAGCGTCTCTTTGAAAGGCAATAAAGCTAATGGCCGACTTCTTTTGAGCATTTTTAACAAAAGGACGCCACTCGGGAGGAAAGAGTGGATGGGAAAGGATTTAACACGGATTTAATGGAGCGTGGTGTTTGAAGCGCTTGCATCGCATACTTTGAGAAACAGCTTGATGACACGTCTTTTTTTTTTTTTAATATTTGCAATCATTTCTGTCACATTCTCTACAGGAATAGAATTGAAAATCATACGAGACACGTTAAATTAGATTAAAGGTGACAACGTTTTCAAAATGATTTTTCAATAAAAAGATGGTGTATAGATAAAAATTAGAATATCCTTTTCAAAAGATGGTGTATAGATAAAAATTAGAATATCGTTTTCAAAATGATTTTTCAATAAAAAGATGATCTATAGATAAAAATTAGAATATAATTTTCAAAATGATTTTTCAATTAAAAGATTGTCTATTGATAAAAATTAGAATATTGTTTTCAAAATGATTTTTCAATAAATGGATGGTCTGTAGATAAAAATTGAATATAATTTTCAAAATGATATTTTGATAAAAAAAAAAAATGTCCCATAAATATAAAATGTTATTACAGATATAATGAATATATAGAATGTTGTTTAAAAAATGAAAATAAATCATGTACAGTTGAGGAATTCAGTTATCTCTCTTTTATACTTTTGCTCAAGGCACCGATTAAAAGGAAATCTAAATTAAATAGACACATAAGCATAAGTCGATATTGTTTGAAAATATGATACAAAAATATAAGAACACCAAAAGTAAATTTACAAATTTGTTAGGACAGTTAAAAATTTAAAATTTCAGTATAAAAGTCATTCTTATAATTTATAGGTGATGGCACAATGAGTAGCGCTCTGGCGCTCGGTGCCGCTGGTTTGGGGTTAGGATGTTTGTAGAGGTTCATGGAGGTTTGTAGGGGTTCGGAATTCACTTTAAACCGTAGGTCCTAGTCTAATATGACTGTAGAGCATTGGGCGTAGACAGAAAACTCTACCCCGTAAAAAAGAAAAACATCTCCTGTTTCGGAATCTGCCAGTAGGCAGACGGTCATGGTCCGTCATGGACTGTAGTACCAGGAAGTTAGATAATATATATTTATATACATAAAGAACTAGAAACAAGATCATTTTGAACTACAAGAGCCACTAATTCGATGAAATTTCTTCATTAAAATATCCATAAAATATATTTCTGCAACAAATCCTGATATGTTATTATATTTTTACTTCTCAAAATCCAGTTACTTATTTAAAGACATCTCTTTTATATACTACAATTAATATTGTTGATTAGAAATGAAAAATATTTTTATTGGATTTAAATTTGTTTTAATTCAATTGTTGAAAATCAGTAAAATGTTCATTCATGAAGTAATGTAATGTTACAAAATATGCAAAAAAAAATATTCATTTTCCAAACATTTTTATGTAAAATGATATTCCTAATGAATTGAAATTAATAGATTTAAAAAAATAATTTTAAATAAACCGAAACATAGATTGAAAGATAATCTTTTAATAAATTGAGGTTTTAAAACTAGTAATTTGAATACCTTTAAAAAGCATTTTTTTTATTGATATTCTAAATATAGAAACAATTTTTAAAAGATGGTTTATGGATGGAAATTAAAATATTGTTTTCAAAATGACTTTTAAATAAAATGATGGTGTATAAAAATAAATTAAAATATCATTTTCAAAATGATGGAATATAAAAAAAAATAAATCAAAATATCGTTTTCAAGGGTTTTAAAAAAAAGATGACTTATAGATATAAAATGTTAATAAACATAGATATATGGGATGTGGTTTGAAAAAAAAAAAGAATTTAAAATATAACAATGAAAATGGAATATAAATTCTTATAATAAATTAAAAATTTGTAATGATAGGATAAAAGACATTTTGAAAATATATTGAATAATTATCATCAAAAAATATCTATCTTTTTACTTCGAAATTAAACAATTTACTATATTATCCTCATACGATGTTAAAAGCATAGCATGAACTCTTAAATATGATCCTTAAAATATAAGAAAATTATTGAGTATTATTCTTATACTAGATAAGATCAAATTTACAAGAATTTAGTTCCTAGAAATGTAATGTAATGCGAAAGTTATAAACACAATCCTATTAGTTATTCCCTTTTATGTGAGATTCCTTTAAAAAATGTTTTAAAATAGAGATACTAATTGTCAGAAAAGGATTACTTTCATAAACTATTCTGTATTTTACTAATAAAAGACAACAATGGTTATATTTAATAAACGTTTTTCTTTTTAGAAAAAAAGATGTTTAATAAATGCAAGAAAAACTGAATTTCGTTGTAAAAAATATGTAATATTTCCTTAAAAATAATATATTATATTATCTTTATCATCAAATATAATACTTTATATTTAAAGATAAAGATAATATAATATATTATCTTTAGCATAAGTTTTCTTTAACATAGCTATTTTCACTTTATATTATCTTTATCTTTAAATATAGTACTTTTATATTTAAAGATAAAGATACATAATATAAAATATTAAAGATAATATATACTTCGGGTTTTTTTCTGTTTCTAAAATACAAATATTTGTAAAAGGAAATTCATTGATTAAAAATAAGATCATTAAAGGTTTTTTTAAATGATTTTTAAAGTCAAAAGCAATAAAACACCTAGATAATGAAAACCATCAGAGAATTTGGCGAAAACTGGTGTCAATGTATTAATTTATTACAAATATTACATTTATTATATTTTTTAAAATATTCTCTTACAAATAAATGTTGCAATAACCTTAGAATACTTCATTTTCAGTTACTAAAAAAAAACTTAGATTAGGAATTTTTAGGAGAATATGAATAATTATTCTTCAACTGATAACCACTGACATACACAAAGTTTTAAACAAACAATATATTAAATATCAGAAAACATTCAGCATAATTTTAAAATCTAAACTTCTTAATTTTTATAAATTTTCTCACATAGCTAATCATATTTTTTGTACAAATATATTTTTAAAGGCATGTTGAATATCATATTGCAAAATTCTACAACATTAACTTTCTTTTATAGACGCTATCTGTAAATTTAAATAAACTTTTCAGTTTAAATCAAAAAGAAAATATAAAATTTTCTTTGATCCAAATTCAATGAATGCAAATAAATGAAGCAATTTCCCCAAAATTTAAAATTATTATGTTGCTATTTAATTATGATTCCAAAACTTACATTATCTATAACTTATTATTTTATTCATAAAATCAATTAATTCTTAGAAGAAAATTTGAAAAGAAATATATTAATACATTTTTAACTTTTGAAATGAAAATACAATCAGAATTATTTTTAACTACCAAATAATTTTTTTTCGGATTCGAATACATTTTAATGAATCGAATAGTTCGAATAATTAATTTTCAATAATTAAAAATTCCGAATTCGAATAATTTTTAGTAAAATACTATTTTTCAATAAACTGGAGTATGTTATCTAAAATTTAAAATCCTTTTTGTGTTCATAAATCTTTAATTTTCTTTTCAAGGAAAACTACTTAAATTTTTCTGCTAAAATGAATAATTTTTTAGCAGAAAAATTGAAAAAATACTAATAATACTATGATAAAATATTATTTTTCGTTAAATAGGAGTACAGTATCTAAATTTAAAAATCTTTAGTGTTCATAATTCTTAAATTTTCATTTCATAGAAAACTGAAACGAAAATAAGTTTTTAACGTTTTTAATTGCGAGTTATTGAAAATATAAAGGAGGAAAATAAAGTGCGCAACTTTTCTCAAATTCAGAAATATATTCAAAATTTTCATTCGTGTAAGAAATGCATCTTTAGTGTCAAGATTTTGGAACTGGGTATCAAAGTTTTGTCATTTTTTTTTTTCTTTTATAATTTTCCACGATCTTTTGAAAAATGATGTCGCAGAGGAGAGGGATGGAGATGCGTGCGCATCTATGCAGGGGCGCTGCCATCGAAATCTTTATCTGATCGCCCCCCTTTCCACCGAAGTCATTCCTACTATTCGAACATTCTTTTTTTTTTTTTTTTTTTTTTTTTTTACTTGTTTTTGGTACCAGAAAGACATTCCCCTTCTTCCGCATAACGCAATCCTCTTTAATTCGCCCCCCGCTGTCCTGTACCGATGCCGCCCCGAGATAAAGGGGGGAGGGGGGCGTCCGAATGCCGGGGCTGAGAACTTTCGGGGGGTGGAAGAAGATGGAAAAGAAGGGGGAGGGAGGCGGATGGTGCCACCGCGTCCTTCAAACGACCCTAGCTTGGCGAGCGAACAACATGGACCGTTCCGAAAAGCACTTGGCTACTACAATTCGATCATTGGCAAAAGGGGCCCCCGTTTTCTTTTTTGAGAAACGGGGCCCACTCGTATTTAGAGGTGAAAAAGACAAAGGGATAATCCATTCAGTATGAAAAAATTCTTTTTACAAAAACAAATCGCCAAATAAAATATTTGAAATAAATTTTAGTAGACATAGGCATTATATTATCAATAGTTTGATTTCGAACAGTAAAGCTACTTGAAATTCTAAATAATAATAATCAAAAATCGAAGCATTTGTTACGAATACAGTAGTAATTATTATTCCAAAAAAATTCTGTAAAAAAATTCGTCAATAATCATTTAAACATTTAGAATCAAAGATGATTTCAATTATAAAATGGTTTTATAATTGAAGTTATAAAATACTTTCCCATTTTAAATAAATAAATTTTTAAAAGAATAACACTTAAATTTGGAAATCTGAAATTATAATCATAATACATTTACTGTGCTTATTTCTTATGAATTTCTACAAAAATGTTGTAGGAAAATATTGAGCTATGAATAGCTTTGGAAATTTAACTATATATGTGAAAATATTAACATTTTAAACAATTTTCTTTCTTATCAAACCTATCGACAAAATATATTAACAATACCTAAATTCTGGAGAGCATTCTTAACATTTCGGTTTCATTTTAAAAACAATATATATATTTATTTATTATATACAGAGGGAGATAGTAATTTTAAACACTGATGTAATGGATTAAAATATATGAATGAAGTATATATATCATTATCAGAATGATTTATAGCAGATTTCTATTGCCATAAACTAGATTTTTTTAAATATTTAGTGATATTAAATAGCTTTATAAACAAGTAAGTGATATAATAAACGAATAGAATTAATAATATAAATTCTATATAATAATTAATATTAATAATATTAATTCTATATAACAAACATAGAATTAATAATATAATATAATAAAGTTCTAGTAAGACAAAAGAATTAACTATAGAATTATGTCCTATAACTTTTCATTAAGTAGAGAGTTCCTTTTCAAATCATATTTCTTGTTATTTCAATGTTATTAAAGCGTAATGATAACATTGAAATAACAAGAAATATAGTTTGAAAATAGTTGATGGTTAAATTTTACAACTTTCTTATGAATTTATTATAGATTTCACTTTTTTTATGACTAACAAAAATCTAAATTTTCAAAAATTCTTTTTCCTTTTTTTTAAATAGAAAATGTTAAACTCACTTTTATGTAATCATTGAAAAAGTGAACGTCAGAAAGATTTTTAAATAATTTATTAGATTTTGAAAGATGTAATGTATCATAGATAAATTTATATTTAAAAAAATTAATTTTCTGTATCTTTTATCAACAGTTATTTTTCCATGAACAAAATTTTTAGATCATTTGGATGGTTAAATTTGATGGTTAATCCATTAGATGTGAAATTAAATTACTCTATAAAAGCTTCTCTAATAAGAGTTAAATTCATTTTTTAATTAATAATAGTTCCTATTAATTAATGAAAAAAAGTACAACATTTACATAAACTACTAACAATTATTAAAAATAACTGAATTCAAAATTTTCTACAAGCACATTCATTTACAAACTAAAATTCTACAGCAATTTGCATGAGAGGTAGGAAATTATAATAATATTTTTAAGAAAAAGCAAAAAACTCAAGTTAAATCGTGAATTATTGACTTAATTGAGGAAACTGTAAAGTGTTTTTGAAGTATTGTCAACATAAAACTGTTAGAATGTCTCAAACATCTACTTTTATGACATGCATATAGATATATATAGTCTTTTATAGCTGAATTACAGAAATTCACTTTCAATGTTTAGCTCAATCTTTTCTAAAACTAAAAAATGTGTTTAAGAATATGGTGAATTTTAAAAAGACTGCAAAATTGGTGTCATTCGAACAGTTTACTATTAAAATATACGATCTTTAATAACATAAACTTGTTTTCGGGGATCTAGAATATCCGAAGCTACTAAGGTTAATTATATCCTCAATATTTTCAGCATGGTCACCCAGAAGTATGTTGTGTTTTTAGACAAGACATTTAAAATCATGAAGGGCCCTTCCTATGAATGGTTGTGAGGAATGGGCGAATGTACAAAAAAAAAGTCAGCACTATCCATCAGTGGGCAAACGTCTTTGCGCATACTCTCACACAGGGCAGGAGGGGCCCCGTTCCGTCAGCATAGTACGATTTCTGAAGTACTGAACCCTGCTGTTGGACAACACAACTCGCCCTGTTCGACATGGCACATTCACGGCCACGTTGTACAGAAGACAGAGTTTACAACGTGGATGGACGACGTTATAAAAACAGAAAACAATCAAGACGAGAAACGTGCTTGGGTATGAAGAAGTGACTTTGAGAGATCTCTCTTCCTGTGGTACGAACATGATGTGTGTCGGATAGCACTTAGTGAATGGTGTGTACGCTTATGAATATACATGTGGATACACAGAAAGAAGAAACACAAACAAAAATGCCTCCCGCGCGATCACCCTGGAGGAGTGACCGCGCGAGGGAAGGTGGTACTCACTTCGCAGTCCTTGCAGGTCCAGGAGACCGAGTTGGCGTTCTCGCAGTCGTACCTGTCGAGGAGCCCGCGGAACCGGCAGGCGGCCTCGCGCGCCCTGCCGTCACTCTCCCGCAGGCGGGCCAGGGAGGCCGCGTCGCAGGCGGGCAGCAGGGCGGCCGGCTCGTAGGCGTCACAGAAGCGGAGGCGCACGCTTGGGCCGCGGGCCCCGCACGCCTCAGGGCCCCACGTCCTCGTCCAGGTGAAGGCACTGGCGGAGGGCGGCGAAGGGCGGCGGCGGCGGCTCGCAGGGGCAGCAGCGGAGCAGCAGCAGCAGCAGCACGGTCAGAGCAGCGAGACACTCGGTGCGGAGACGCCCATGCTCAAATCTCATAGTTCATCGGAGTAGGAACTAGGGGCAGGGGAGCGGGGAGCGTAGTCCGGGTCGGGGCACCCGACCACATAGCAGGCGGGGGCCCCGGCTAGCAGCGGCCGCCGGGGGGGCCCCCCGCCCGCGCGACCGCCTCCGCGGGTCTGGTGCAGCAGAGCCGAGAGGCGATCATGCCCCGGTGGTGCGACGGTGGCCCGCCATCTTGCCGGATGGGGGTCGAAGCTGGCGGGGCCCTGGGAGCGGAGGGCGCATGCCCCTCCCGGTCCTCTCTCAGGGGCCCCCTCGTCTCGCTTGGCCTCCTCGCGGATCCATGGGAAGAGATAGCGATCGCGTCGTGTTGGCCCCCGACGGGTGAGGTCCTCCTTCTCTTCGGGCTGCCCGACGACTCTGGGCTCCTCCGATCTGCCGCACGCGCATGCGCACTCGCGGTGCGGAGGATGCGGATCGACCGCTTCTCTCTCTTCCATCCCTCCTCCCCATCCCCACACACTCCCCTGCTTTTTAACCCGCCAGTCCACCCCTGCTCCGCGGGACGTGGTCTGCGCGACCTGACCCGCCTCGCGACACCCTTCTCTTTTCGTTCGCCCCTCGAAATTTTATGAAGCCCCGGCCCCGGTTCCTCGGATGCGCCCGCGGGATGGGGAAGCGCTGGCCACAGAGTTTTACCAAGTTAGAGGCGACGGCGCATGTGCAGTTAGGCCCGCTCACGATTCTTTACGATACCACGTGGATAGTTGGAGGTTAATTGGCGTAGTTTGGGCACCAGAGTAGGGGTTTTCCCCACTTCGCAGGGAAGAGGAATGGAATTCCTACTCCACAGGACGCGAGGAGTATTTTTTTCCTGTCCGAATCACTCTTCTAAAGAAAAATAATGCTAAGAAAATATTCATATGATTTATAACACAACTGTAACTTTACAATATCAGAAAATATAGTATTATACAACACAAGAAGAAACACATCGTAGTTATTTAAAATAACTTAACTTTTTCACCACCTCGCAGAGTGTATGTCCGAGTTAAAAAAGATGAGGATGGAAAGATAATTTTAACTGAAAACGGAGTACAACGAATCTCAAGATATAAAAAAAAAATATGCTATGTAAACAGCATAAGGAGGACTGAAACGAAAAGCATACAATACAGGAAGAATAAACAATGGTTATAAAGACGCAGTTTAAAAGATGTAGGTGAAAAAAAATAATGTATAAAAAATGTTTTTACAGAATTGAAAATTTAAATTTAAATTTAAAAAAATTTTAATTACAGAATTACAAAGAGTACAATAGCTGTTAAAATAGAAAAAACAATATGGTATGAAACAAATACAAGCAGGAATGAAAGGAAAATTATACAATATAAGAAGAATAAACAATGTTTATATACTTGGTATGATAGAAAATATAATATGCTCTGGTATACAAAAAGTAGTGACAAATGTATTCTATCTATAGATTATAAAGTAACAAATTATTCTTATTTCATACATTTTAATATGGTAAAAACCTGTTGTTTAGAATAATGAATGGAATTAACCTAGATAATGCAGTTAATATTAAGGAATAATGATTCATTAAGATGATAATTGTTTATTTTCTTCTAAAAAACTTTATTAAATAAACGATTTTCTATATTTCCATGAGTTTTTATATTACTTTTCTAAACTACTGAGGGTAAAAATGTTGAAAAGGAAGTTTATGATGCCATCATTCTGTGAGAGAATAAGTAGTTTTTTTGTTAAATGACTAAAAAAAATAAACCGAAATAATGTATGTTAAATAATTTAGAAAATGTATGCATACATTACAAATAACACTACCAAATCATTTATATAATTAGTATATTTTTATTAACATACAAGGATAAATATAAAGAAATCATATTTTGCAAGAAAACATAATTTTAAATGCTACAAAATATAATAGCATATAAACCAATTAAATATTGAAAAAAAATTTAGTAAAATAAACAAAATTAAAACATTTTGTTTTGCTCTTTTTAATGGAGATTTGCAAATGTAATAAAAAAGACAAATTAGTGTCCATAATTATAGTGCCACGAATCATAATTTTTTTTTATTATTTTCATTGTGTATTACATATTGTAAATCAGTTTTATAATATAACGTAAATCAATATCCCTTTATTATTTTAATTTTTTATAATTAATATTATAAAATAAATGAATTTTATTATAATAAATGAATAAATAATAAAAAATAATAATAATGAATAATTTATAAAAAATTATAAAAATAATTATAAATAAAATTAAAATAAAATAATTTATTATTAATATAAAAGTAATTAAAATAATAAATAAAAAAATATTATTTTAAAATCAGGATAATATAATATAAAAAATAAATAATATTTAGCATTTATTATTTTAAAATCATAAATTTATTATTTAAAATAATTAATAATAAGAGCATTATAAAAATATATAAATAAAAATATAAATTAAATAAAATGTATAATATTAAAAAATAAATAAATTAAATATAAATAAATAGCCTATATTTATAAAAAATATATAAATTTATTATTTAAAAATCAATTTTAAGAATATACAAAATGTTTTGATTTTTTTTTTAATGTAAAATTTCGTTTTTACAAATTTAAATAACTCAGCTATTCTTCTTTAAAAAATTATAATTTAGATTCAAGGTTACTAAGAAATATTTATAAATATTTTTTTTTTTTAAAACAGCTTTATTAAATTTGGATTTTAAAAAAATTAACATTAATTAACATTAATTAGAAAAATCAATAACATTTTCATACAAGAAAAACATTTTCTCGTTCTTCGTTTCAGAGAAAGTTCCAAATTCTTTTAATAACAAAAAGTTAGAAGTTTCGCAGAAATCAATTACAGTAACAAATTCATGAATATTTTGAAAAATATTTTTATCAGTAGATAGGAACATCTGTCTCTTGTGTAATGAATCAAGAAGCCATAACCGATACTTTCGCGATAAAGCGATACAGATAAAAAAATATTTTTTAAAGAACAATAACTATTTCGTGTTTATATCTACTGGCCACTTAGGGAGACCAGTTGGTCATTATTTCAGATAAACTTCCGTTTAAATATTATTTAACTTAAAAGTTATGTTCATAATATAAAATAGATGATATTACATTTTCAATAAGGGGCCTGACGCCATGGATGTTTGTAGTGGTTTGTAATCCACTTTAAGCCTTAGGTTCCGGTCTAATATGAGCGTTGTGGGGTATTGTGACTCGCGTCCGTAACATATCTTCAAGCTACATGTGCCTCCTAGGTAGTGCTAAATGAATAACAGCGGTGCAGCCTTTGCTTATGGCATAAAGATGAACTGTCTCTATATTACCAGCTGCATTAGAACAACACATTTTTCAATAAAACTAAATAATCATTTGATTACAAAGGAAAAATAAGGGAAATTATTTTGTTAAGTAATAAAATTTCAAATCAGATATTTACCATTTCTGAATTTAAACTAAATGTTATGAATAATTTCATTATGTTCATTATGATCATAATGGGAGAAATGCTATAATAAAATGAAAAGTAAGAAAGAAATATTTTGCTCTAATTCCGATTCTTCAAATTCAAATACGCATGCGCCAGTTATTTCCATATCAAACGACATATATGTAAGTTGGAAGAAAAGGAAATTCCATTCTCTAAATAAAAAACTATAATTCAGGTAATATATATTAATTTCACCACTCGAGACCTTTTGGTCACTCGATACGTGATTTTTAAAATGGTTTTCGCTTTTTCTTAATTTATGAGCTTTCTCTAAAGAAAAATTAAAAAAAAAAAACGGTTTGAGCTGCGAAATTAAAAAATCCTAAAATTTTTGCTTTAGCAATGAATAAAATTCAATCGATTTTCAAATATTCACTTAAAAATATTCTGTAACTCTTTCGGTAGTCTTTAAATGTAGATCTGAATATTTCAGAGGTGTAACTGCAACAAATACCTACATACACATTGGCGTTTAGTATTATCTAGACTGGAAACTGAAAATAACACATAAAAGAAAATAATTGCATTTATTGATAATCGAAAGGGTAATTTCAGTTAGGTCAAGAAGATTAAATCAAAATAGAAATTGAATAGAATACATTAAATATATATTTACATTAATAATTGAAAGGTGCTTAATGGCAGAGTGACTAGCGCTCTGGCGCTCGATACCACAGGTTTTGGATTCGAGTTCCGGCGGTGCCATAAATATTTGTATTGATTCGCAATCCACTTTAAACCGTAGGTCCCGGTCTAATATTACTATGACTACACCACACCACAGCATTGTGCCTAGAGCTGAGTTGCTCCTTTTACAGTTTGGCAATGATGTGAGTGAGAAGAAGTCTGATTGTGTTCCGTGACGCTCTACGGTCCTATGAAACCGGGACCAACTGTTTGAAGGGGATTCTGAACCCCTACAAACATCAATGGCACCTCCGGGATTTGGCACCGAAACCTGTGGTACCAAGTGCCAGAGCTCTAGCCACTCGGTCATCAGGCCCCCTGGTCAAATATGGCTGTAGAGCGTTGGGCATCGGGCGGAGAACCCCAACCCATAAAAAGTAAAACCATCTTCTGTCCAGAAATCTGCCAGCTGGCATACGGCCTTAGCCCAGCATAGGGCTGTTGCGCCGCAGAAGATGATAATTTAAAAGATATCTTCTATTCAACAAATTTAAAAGCAGCAAAAAACAATTTAAAAGCATTTGAAAAACTATCCAGCAAATTAAAACATTAATTTGATGGGTAGTTTTTCATCAACTACTTGAAATACCACTCAATTCCAGATTATATTCATGAGCGAATTGAACGAATTAGTTATATTGGATAATGTCTGTTCTTTGTAAAATGCGTTTGTAGTAGAACAAAATAATTTTGTGAACACTGCGATTTGTTTTTTTGTTATATTTCTACTTATAAAAGTAAAAATATAACAAAAAACAAAATGCAGTAAGAAACGAAATGCAGTTAAAATGAACTGCAATTTTGAAGAATTATATTAAATCATAAAATTACAATTTATTTTATTTACTAAATATTACAAAAAAAAAATAGTTTCATTGATAAAACTGCTAACTCAAAAAATGCTTTGATGAAACCCTTTAAAGCCTATGTAAACTTTGCTGCAAGCTTGATTATTAAATTCTTTGGTTAATAAAGTCTTGTGATTGCAGGCAATTTGCTAAATATTCATTAATTTTTTTAAAAAAGCGTTCATTTTCGTAAACAAACTTCTCCTGCAGGAAGACTCTAAAGCAGGGTTGGCCAACCCAAGCGATCTTGCGGAACACTTTGGAAATGCATCCTAACTTCGCGGGCAGCACATAAAATTATATATCCCCCTATTAGATTTAGACCCCCTATAGACATTTTTTGGGAGTGAAAAATTGAAACATAACGAGTTTTTATTTTTGTGTTTACCATTATTTTTACATGTAAATACAAATACTATAATAATGATGATACCAAACGCATATTGTAAAGAAATATAGAACACTCAAAATGAAATATAAAATATATATAAATATAAACGAAATAGAAAACAATGAAATCATTAAAAATATTTATTTGACTAGTGCGATATGTGTTTCTCCACTCTTTCACTTAGCTTTTGCATTTGGGTATTTGCACATCGTAATGGGTGTTGCAGGTTAGGGTCCGTTATGTTTGAGCGTGTTTTTGTGTTGAGTCCATTTAATTTTAGAAAGAAAAAAAAAAAAAAAAAAAACGATTCGCAGGTGTAAATTGAACCCAAAGCGCTAACAATTTTTTATGACATATTTTTCAAATTGGAAAAATTTATATATACATTATTTCTTATATTACCAATATCTGGCAATATCTCTTATATATTCATAAGAACATTATTTTAAAATCAAAGTCAGTTTTTCTTATAATTTCGACAGTCAATTTTTTACTATGTGGATGCACACATAATGTATTTTTTAATACATTGGTTTTTCACTATTTTTGGCCATTATAAAAATAAATAAATGTAAAAGTGTGATAAATCTCACAAGCCGGAAAAACTTTCAAGGCAGACCGCGGGTGGGTCACCCCTTTTCTAAAACATATCTAATACAAAGAAATCGGTATCAAATAAGAGTTTTATCTTCTCCTTTATGGTATAATGTTTAATATCGAAAAATTCTAACCAATTTTAAAATGTAACCTAAAGAGTTCCGAAAGAAACAAATATTTTGCCACGTCAGTTATTCTTAATAACTTGATATAAAACTATAAAATTCTTCAGTAAAACTTATACTACGTTTACGATTACAGATATATAGGATTTGTTACAAAGTATTTATTTTCGTTAATCGAACTCTTCAAACTAGTGATATCTGTTTTTCTGTAGCATTGTTTGTTATTTTTAATGAAAACATTTTCCTTCAAAAACCATTATTAAGGATAAAAATTAATAAAACGTAAGAAAATGAATATTAATTTATTTTTATGCAATCTCTATTCCTATGCAGAAACAAGTTTAATTATAAAATTAATAAACAATCATTCAACGAAAGCTCATGAATGATTGTTTTTTACATGTTATTGTATAACTTTTACGAAAAGTTAATAAGTTTTTTTTTTAAATCTACAAAAGCTCATGAATTGTTCATTAAGTTATTGTATAACTTTATGAAAAGTTATACAATAACAATAAGTTGTTTTTAATCTACGAAAGCTCATGAATGATTGTTTATTACGTTATTGTATAACTTTACCAAAATTTATACAATAACAATTAGTTGTTGTTTTTTTTTTTTTTTTTTTTTTTTTGTAATCTACGAAAGTTCATGAATGATTGCATTTACGTTACTGTATAATTTTTCATGTTTTCAAAAAATTATATTCCTCCATTATTTTCGTCCTGTTTTCAAAATTATTTTATTTAAATTTCAAAAGAAACGTTCTTCAATCCATTTACAGATAACATTTTTACGAAAGTGATTACAACAATTATTTCCATGAATAGAATGTTGCCAGTTGTTGGAAACAAAACAGCATTAAAATTAGATAGAATGTATCAGATAGCAAGAAAGTATTCAAATAGCAAATTCCGAACATTTTCCATTTTTTTTTTTTTCTTTTCCTGTGACCATTAAAAAACAACGAGCCGAAAGCGCTTTTCTGCAACTGAAAAGGATATACAGAATTTTCAAATTCCATGCTTTGGCGACATTCAGCCTTCTTGTAATGTAATTCGATCAATTTGCATCGTGTTAGGAATGAGTTCTTTATTTCGAGTGTCAATTCTCTTTGTGTTTTTAATTTTCACGCTCTGATGAAAGAGATTTTTCTGAAATATACATGAAATTAAAGATGGGAGCCGAAATGAATCCAAGACTGATCTTTGTGTTAATAGGCTATATGAAGTTCTCTAACACACATTTACTGTGCCGTTGAAGTATACAGGGTGATTATAATTAAAGTCCCATTTTCAAAATGCTGTCAAAAAAGAACCACTCGTCACAATGAGTTCCAATTTGAACATAAAAAAAAGTTTCACCGATTTCTCCCATTCAATTGGGTATGACCTTGTCGTGGTGGATGGGCTTTCCACTCACAGTGTTACAACTGTTGAATGCCTTGGAAGTCATTTTTTCTGTCAAAAAACCGAAACAATCGAGCACATTGAACAGTACAATTGGTTGGATGTGCAACTCATGCCAAATACGTTGTCATTTCGATTCAAAATATCACTGGCAGCTGAATTCTCTTTCTTTATGCCGCTTATAGTGCCGTCTATTCATACACTTTGGAACTATTTTTGATGCCGTACCGTTTCCCTCTTCTTCAAGTATCTTCAATTCAAATGTGAACTCATTGTGACGAGTGGTTCTTTTTTGACAGCTTTTATAAGTGAGACTTTTTAATTATAATCAACCTGTACAGGAAATTTAAGACAAAAATTGCGGGTGTCGAAATGAAGCCAAGGCCGACCTTTGTGTTAATATGCTATATGCTGTTCTCTAAAACACACATTTAAAGTGCCGTTGAACTATTTAACAAACTTTTTTTAAAATTTTGTTTTTAATTTTATTGTATTATATACAGTCATCAGCTGGATCCAGTTCTAAAGATGTTTAGATTCAAAGTCAAAAATATTCTCAATAATTCTGAAAAAATTTGCACTAATAAACCCTTCCCGGTCCTTTTGTTAGGTCCCGGTCTAATAGGGTCGTACAGCGTTGTGGGGGCATTGCTACTCGCGTACGTGGCCTATCTTTAAGCTACACGTGCCCCCTGGGTAGTGCTAAATGAATAGCGTCGATGCAGACCTTGCTTATGGTATAAAGATAAACTGTCTCTGTATTGACAGCAGCATTAGAAAAATATATATGCAAGAAATACTGTAATTTGAACTTTTTAAATATTTCTGTTTCTATTATTCTTATTCGCATCCATTATTATTCTATTGCATTGCATATAATTTACATTATTGTATAATTTGTAATGTTTTCAAAAATGTATCATTTCGATTATTTTTATGGGGATCAATGATTTGGTGAGAAATTTATAAATTACTTTTGTCATATACTATATATATATATATATATATATATGATAAAAGTAATTTATAAACCTGGATAAAAATCTTTTGTAGTTTTCTTTCTGTTAAAAAGACTTTACGGAAAACAAGCACAGGGTCTTAGACAATTTACCAGGAATCGAACCCAATAGCGTGACTCGTTTACATTACGATGGTAAATTTTTTTTGGCTGAATTTTTATATTTGGTGAGATACGGTGCCCCACTAATATGAAAGTAATTGTTTTTCTAAGTTTTTTTTTTTTTTTTATTATTATTATTTCAAATGGCAAGGCAATGCAAAAATGGGAGAAATACAGAATAACAAAAGAAACAAACAATGTACAAAAAGAGTTCAACAAAGTTGACCGAAGTCACTGCCTTAAGAGTTCTCTAGGTTGCCAGTATCTCACTGTCTTGATGAGCTCGGTTCATTAGTTCTATCAAATCACAGTTTGGTGGATCGAAAATCCCAATGCAATGTAGATCTTCACCCAGACAGTCGTGACCTGTTAAAAGGCGGAACTGAGCAACAGCTATACGACTTGGGCTGCTTGGAACTGTGAGAAGATCCTCAACTTTCCATCGTATTGTCTGTATTCGGTCAAGCAACTGTAATTTATAATTCCTAGTCATAGTCAGTTTGATATATAGCGTTTTAGAATAGTATGGTAATGTTGTGCATATTGATTGGAACCTTTTTTGGTGTCCTTTCTTGCAAGGAAATCAGCCTGTTCGTTTCAAAAGAATTCCACAATGTCAATGCATCTACTAAAGCCCAACGTGCCTCCTGCAAAGCCAAACTTCACAAGTTAATCGACACTAAAAGACTTCATGCGTGAATTAGATCAGTTCTTTTTTGATTGAGACACGCCACCAGCATTCCTAGCAAGACACGCAGGCCAACCAGAGGACGAATAGGATAGCAGCGAGAACTCGTGCCGAAAATTGCAGACCACTTAGCAGTACAGAACGATGCCCAGGGTGCACCACTAGGGAGGTAGGTCTACATTGCACCCCTTATTTTCTAGGTAAAACACAAAAATCTTATGTCTTAAAATGAGCTTTGTTGTAAATTGTAGCATCTAGATCCTTATAACAAAATTGAAAACCTTAACTTGCATGAAAATAACTTTTTCTTGCATCGGATTTAACTGCGCTTAAATATTTTCCTTTCAATAATCGGGCAAAAAAATGAATGTTATTAATTAAAATTAAGTTCTTTTAAATATATAGCATGTTAAAATATTTACATATGAAAATATGTTCAAACTACATTCATTTTAATATTCCAAATTAAATATTTATTAAATTTTCAAGTTTGAAAAAGAGACAAAATATCTAAGTATTAATAAATAAGTCTGGTTTAATTAAAATGACTAAGAAAAAAAGTATTCAAATAATCTCGTAGAGATCACTTTGAAAATAGTTAAAAATTTAATTTAATAAACGCATTTGAAACCGTTTTTAATCAGTGCTTTGAAGGTCATTTTGCAAAACATATCACGTAAATTCATTCTAAAGATAAAATGTATGAAACATTTCACTCCAAAAATACAGTGTATAAAGTTATTTTTGAAAAATTAAATGTTTTCGTATGTTTAATACAATTAACGTCAGCAGCATAATGCCTAATATAATGGATTACATTTTTTAGCATACCATCGTCATCACCGTGAGCAAATAATTTATTTCTTGTTGAAAACAGACATGTTTTAGGGTGAAATTTGTTGAGCATCATTAAAATCCCACTGTCCAGTTTAGAAGACACAAATAATAATAATATATAACAAATAATAATAATAAATAAAAAAAAAAAACATATACGAGGCCAAAATATATTTTTTCTCGTTTTCAGGAAAGCTTTCTTTATTTCACGCCGTAAAAGAAATCTGAACAATTTATCACAAACATACTAAAACGTCGCGCTTTCATAATAGAATGTTATATCAGCTTAATGAAGAAGTAGATAAGAAGTAATTCAGTAATTATCAGATGAATAAATGGATTATACGGTTTTATTAAATGCTTTAAAAATGAATACTTCATCGGCGAACTTGTTAAAAACTCTGCTTTTTCAACCACAAAATAAATACCCACCAAGCTGCTAACAAAAATCGAATTCAAAATCCATCGCATTTCATTTCGTCTGTCAAGACTTGAATTTGGCTTGAGGGAAGAAATGCGTGCCAATTACGAGTGAAAATAGGAGGGGATCATAAAAGTTTGATTTCTTGGGGCTTTGCGATCCAATATTTATTCACAAAAGCACACCTCGCGGCTGTATTCCCAGCTTAATCCCTATTAAATTAATAAAAGCCCATTAGGATCCGATGTCAAGCTAACATTAAGTAATACAATTAAGGAACCTCCGTTTCCCTGATCTGATCTAAAGCAGATTAAGAAGCTATTGAGGAGAGCGCGTTATTTGAATGCTTGAAGCGTTGAGCCATCGGAGTTTACCTTCATGTAAAAGAGTTTAAGCAAGAGGTATGCAACCCGCTGCACCGCCTTGAATATTTTTACGCGCCGTGAGATGTATCACACTTTTACAAAATGTATTTATTTTATAACGGCCAAAGAAGTGAAAACTAATGTATTAAAATAAATGCATTGGGCCTGAATAGCCGAGTGGCTGGAGCTCTGGCGCTCGGTGCCACAGGTTTCGGGTTCGAGTATCGGCGATGCAATGGATGTTTGTAGTGGTTCGGAATCCACTTTAAACCGTAGGTCCCGGTTTAACAGGGTCGTAGAGCGTTGCAGAGGTAGTGTTACACCGCGTCCGTAGTTTATCTTCAAGCTACACACACCTCCTGGGTAGGGCCAAGTGAGTAACATCGGTCAGCGCTTGCCTTAAAGCATCAAAGACAATTGTCTAAGTGTCTGCCAGCTGCATTAGAACAAAAAAAAATAATAATAAATAAATGCATTATATGTGCATCCATATGTTCAAAAATGAACTGTCGAAATGATGGGAAAAATTAGCTTTGATTTTAAAATAATATTTTTGCAAATATGTGACAGATATTGCCTGTTTTATTTATGAGTTCGCGGAATGATTAAATTATATTCGGCGAACTCATGATGCGCGCATCTTGGAACATCTAATATAACAGGTTCTATGTTTCACTTTAAGTGCCCTCAATGACCATCAATAGATACGCACAAATGATTGTTGATAGCAGAGCAAACCAGTCTCCCAGTTCAAGTTGTTAGCTCTTTTGGTTTAACTTACACCTGCGAATCGTTATTTTTTTAATATATATATTTCTTTACGATATGTGTTGAGTATCATTATTATTACATTATCTGTGTTTACATATAAGAATATCAGTAAACACAATAATAACTCATTCTGTTTCAATTTTTCACTCCAAAAAAAAAAAAAAAAATGTCTATAGTGTCTCTAAGTCAAGGATGGGCAAAACTTTTTCGGTCGTGGGCCAAAAATCGAAATAAAAAAAAAAGTTTGGCGGGCCAAAATAAATTTTTCTAAAATTTTAAGAACAATATACAAGCGTTACAATTTATATATGTTGATGAGATGAGTGTTTAATGAGATGATGTTAATGAGATGAATGAAATTACGATTTCATTTTTAAAAGTTCCTTATATTGAGGTTCGAAGTGAGATGTACTGATTCTAAGGAAGACTAAATGCTCATTTGCCAGTCTACTTCTGAAATAGTTCTTTCTAAGGTTCATAGTTGAAAACTGTTCACATATATAAGATGAAGCAAACATAGCACTGATTTTCTGGGCGTGAGAAATTAAATTTGGGAAACTTGCTTTCGTTAATGATTTGTAAAATTCTACCTTTGGCATATTTAGAAGCAACTGCTTTAGATGATTGTTAGATTGCAACTCAGTTAATTTAACCTGCAAATCTGAACCTCACTGCTTCACAATTTACGTTGAAAGGCATGGTGAAAATATCCAATTCTGTTTCAATGGCACTGAAATCTGCGTTCGAATTCAAAATACAGCTTTTTCAAGCCATCTTCAAGTCTTTGCCGATTGAAAGCTGTCTGTGCTTGCTATTTCCGTCGATTTAAGTTTTGTAAAACAAAAATAGAGAAAGTAAAAAGATCATCAGTCCTTTGAAAACAAGGAAGAAAAAAATATTTAATCAAAGTAGAAAAGGAGATAGATATGTAATATATAAATATATATTTCTTTTAATTTGCCACAGACCGGCAAATTTAAATTCTATCCTCGGGCCGGAATTGGCCTATCCCTGGTCTAAATCTAATATGGGGATATATAGGCGGGGCGTGGAGTCAGGATGCATTTCCAAAGTGGTCCACGAAGTTATTTGGGTTGAGCACCCCTGGTTTAAATCTTTTTTTGTTTGTTTGTTTACGTTATTATAAATTAGTTATCAATCTTTATCATTAAAACTAGCTGTCTTTAGTTCGTTCTTTCGCAAACCGTTATTTATCTGCTACCTTTCAGTTGGTGAGAATAAAAATTTGCATAAAGTTTTACGTTTAATTTAACTGTAATTATCATTAACCTCTTCTGTGAAGAAGTTCTCTCAAGTGAAGGAAAAAAGGATTTCATTTTTTGTTTGACTACTTTTTATTTATTTCATGTCGGCAACGATTTAGCTAACTAAAAAAAAAAAGTTTTAAACATCCACTATTAATGAAGACCACATTTTCACATAAAAACGATTAAAAATCGTTTCAGACGAAAAAAATTTAGTCTTTAAAGAATTAAAGTTAGCCTTAACCTGTTTTAAAACTTCTCACCCGGAAAGTAAGATTTCACGCTGCAGAACGTCAGCCAATCAACAGTCAGATCTCCAGCCCATTCAGGCTTCTGATTGGCTGCGGCCTGATGGCCAATGGGCTAGCGCTCTGGCCTTTGGCACCACAGGCATCAAGATCGAATCCTGGCAGTGGCATGGATGTTTGTAAGTAGTTCGGAATCTATGTTAAATTGTAGATCCCAGTTTGTTTAGCCCAAAGCGTGCACAAGATGACAGTAGAGCGACAAACGAAACCAATCTCCACAAAAATATTTACGATACACTAGTGACGAAATAAAGCTCAAATCGATCTTTATCTAAATTTTTATGATTTTTCCATTGAAAAGTAACGCATAACTTTCTTATATTCTTTTCTATAGATATCTTTTTCTCATTAATAAATATACATATATCGCATAACTTTAGTTTTTATTATTATTTGTCTTGAGACTATAGGATTATCTTCCATGAACTATTAGTTATCTTGTCACTTCTGTTAACACAAAGGAATCATTTGAATTTTTGAATAAAAATTAGGGTTCCAGTCTATGTATGCACCGATATTTTAGAAAATGTGCAAAATGTCCCATTTTTAAAAATATAATGTTGTTCTAATGCAGCTGGCTATACAGAGACGGTTCATCTTTGTGCTATAAGTAAGATGCTGCACGCTGTTACTCATTTAGCACGTGTAGCTTGAAGATAGGCTACGGACGCGAGTCACACTAACCCCCTCTCCCACAACGCTCTAAGATCACATTAGACCGGGACCTACGGTTTAAAATGAATTCCGAACCATTACAAACATCCATGGTACCACCGAGATTCGAATCCTGTGGTACCGAGAGCCAGAGCACTAGCCACTCAATCTTCAGGCCCCTTAAAAATATTATATATGAATTGATTTTAAATCTCAAAATGTTGATGTAAATTATGACAATGTATGACTCAAATGATACTATGAAATTGTTGTAAAGTCATTCTCTCCATTTGTTTTTTTTTCCCCTGCTTTGAGTAATTGAATTAAAGTTAATGAATATGTAATTAAAATAGAGTTTTCAACTTTGAAAAGCAACTCTGGCCTCGGCACCACAGGTTTCGGGTTCGAGTCCCGGAGGTGAGATGGATGTGTGTAGTGGTTCGAATCCCGTTAAACCCTAGGTCCCTGTCTAATAATAGGAATGTAGAGCGCTGTAGGGGCATTGTTACTCGCGTCCGTAGACTATCTTCAAACTGCGCTAACCCCCTGGGTCAGGGATGGGCAAACTACGGCCCGCCGGAAGGTTCCCGCGGATAGAATTTTAATTTGTCGGTCCGAGGCAAATTAAAAGAAATATATATTTATATATCCATCTAATTTTCTACTTTGATTAAATATTATTTTTTTTCTTCCTTTTTTTCAAACGACTGATGATCTTTTTACTTTTTCTATTTTGTTCTACAAAACATAAATCAAAGGAAATAGCAAGCACAATCAGCTTTCAATCGGTAAAGCGTTAAAATCGAAAGTTCTTTGTTAGTTATGGCTGTAAATTAGTGCCAGCAATATCTCTTACTCGGGAAGCAGACATGAGGTTCAATACACCTATAGTGGATTCTCATATGTGGCAGACTGCACATTTTAAGCTCTAGCCAGCGGCTTTTTCTTTTGGCGCGAGTTCTAATATTAATACGCTTTTTATTAGTTTCACCTGTATTTTTATTTGTAACTGATTCTTTGGGCTCGATTTTGCCCTGCACGCTTTAAGCGATCAGATTTAATTTAAACGTTGTAGACTTATCAAGGACCGACGACACTAAAATATTTTGATAAGTTTATTATCTCATCATGATTAGGATCGCCAGGATGAGTGATTTTATTTTAACTTATGAAGAGCAATTTAACCCATGTAGAATGAAAGTATTCAGTAAAGACATTCAAACCTACGGGGACAGCGGCATAACGGATAACGCGCCTTGACTACGAATCAGGAAATTCTCTGTTCGAATCCTGGCTGGCTCGACATATTCGCATTTGGCCTTTGTTTTACTCACAATTAAATTATTGTAAGAACTATAGTGCCAGCCCTCCGTACCGGGACCTCATTTAAATATTATAGTTTAAAAACACACTTTTAGAGTTAATCAAACTAAAACGTAAAAAATAATTGTTAACATAAGAATAAAATTACTGACGAGAAAATGAATGTCACTGTTCTAAAAGCGTGAGGTGCTTTCTATGACATTTTTTAAACTAACTCTGCATTTCGGAATGAAACCAGTGAAAAATTATAACGATTGATATCGAGCACACCACGCTTTTAGAACAGTGACTAATTTTCTCGTCAGTAATTTTATTCGTATGTTAACAATTATTTTTTACTTTTTAATTTGATTAACTCTAAAGACGTGTTTTTTAGTGTTTTTAAACTATAATTTATTATTGATTGCGTATGGAAAGATTGCGGACATATAGCATCATTGTGAACAATGGTGAAATTATTAAAAGTATAGCATATCTTGTGCTTGTTTGGGTTATTCGTAAAATATCTTTTAACCCCAAAATAGATACTAAAAATGTAAAGTTGTTTCAGAATGCCGTGCTTTTGGACCTGGGAATAATTTTTTACAGTTGCAAAAGATAAACTAGCGTGTCTCTTCTGCAATGAAGTTGTACAGTCTTCAAAGTATATAACATTTCTCATCTAAGCATAAGAATTCTAACTACGAAGCATTGTCCGAATATGAAAGACAAAAATTTTTCAAGAAGGTAAACAGTATCCAAGAAGCAGCTACACAAGCAAAGTTACATTGTAGCATACAATATTGTTAAAAATAATGAAGCTCTGTGATGCGGAGTTTGTTAAACAATGCACGCCCTAAGTTTGTGATGTTTTATGTCCAGACAAGAAAAATAATTTTGAGACTATAAGCTTATCTTGAAAAACGGTGACTTCTAGAATCGATAAAATTTAATATCACAATTAGAGTCAAAGATTGGCCAGTTTAAATTTTGCTCCATAGCTATGGATGAAAGCATTGATATAAATGATACTGCTCAATTAGTATTATTTATAAGAGGTGTTGATGAGAACTTTGAAATTACCGAGGAACTGGCGTGCATGCGTTCTTTAAAGGGAACTACAATGGAATGGGATATTTTTCGTGAATTTCAGGAAGGACTTTTAACTTTGATTGTGCCTATAACAAATATATGTAATATTACGACCGATGGAGCACCAAATACGAGAGGAATAGGCAGAGGAAAAATATGAAATCTGAATTATCTAACGTGCAATGTTTGTTTAAAGTTGAGTGGCAAAGTGTGTTTATATATCCTACAGGCTGATACCAAAAATGACCATTCCATCATCTTATTTATGTATCCTCAGAATTCGCTGAATTACAGCATATATGATGGGGGTCTAGTGGGGAATGATTCAGGTTCGAGCGCCTGAACAGCAATTTTCGACGTTGTCTGTAACAGGGCAAGTAGAAACTAGGATTGTTTTATGTATGATGTACTTAAGCAATTTATCTCGAGTCGTTTCAATGGATGAGTCTTTCTCGCGAAAGGAAAAAAAAAGTGGGGAGGATTTTTCGAGGAAATCTGCATCCACGCGGCAGTGTGTGTGCGGCAGCGCATTCCTCCCGCGAGTGTTTATTATCGTCTGAGACACGAAGCACCCTTCATTACGGCTCCGTGGACAGCCACAGAACACGCGGACAGCCCGAAATACCCGCCGACACACGTCATCGTTTACAGTAAGGAGGAGCGGGACACCTCGGGACTGGTGCCTCGGGCATGACTCATTAATCCCTTTCGGATCCTTGGACGCATACCAAATGAACTTTTACCATCAGAAATAAAGGCAAAATAATTAATCCCTTTCGGATCCTTGGACGTATACCGAATGAACTTTTACCATCAGAAATAAAGGCAAAATAATCAGTTTCAGATCCTTGGACGTTTACCAAATGAACTTTACCGTAGAAAATCAAAAATCTGTTCCTCTGATAAAAAAAAATATTGTTAATGTTTGTTGTAAATATTGTATTGTAATTGTTGTAAAAAAAAAATATTGTTAATGATGTATACTATACATTGAGTCATTTGTATAAAACAAGTTAACGCATATAAAGGAAAATTTATCAAAGTTAATTTTCTTTTTTTTTTTTTTCTCTATACTTGAACCTGACTAAAGGACAACCAGATCGGAGGACTGCCTAAAAAATCTGATCAAGAACTTCACTTCTGCCATCTCCTGAGTATGTTTTGAGAATATGGCATAGTTTGGTCATTACGGACAATTCTATCATAGTTTGTTTTGGTTTTGTTGGTGTGGTATTTTTCTGCAAAAATTTTGACATCCATCTAGCAAAGTTTTTGAAGCTTGCCAATACCAAATCATGGGCTCTGTCCTTCAAAACATAAACAGATTATTGTTACAATTTCCTCAAAATAGAATCTAAGGATCAGTTTACGTTTATAAAAGTTAATTTAAGTCTTTCAATAACGTTAAGTCTTAATGTCTTTAGAAGTTAATTTTTTTTTTTCCTCTACTTGAGCCTGATTGGAAGATTACCAGATCGAACATCTTCATAAAAAAATCTGACCAAAGAACTTTGCTTCTGACTTCTCTTCAGGATGTTTCGGTATTGTGACATGGTCTGCTTATTCTATACAATGCTTTCATGTATTCTATACATGCTTTTCATCATTGGGATGGTACTTCTCTGACAAAGATTTCAAAGCGTCTTGAACAAGTAAAGTTCGATATGTAAACTTCTATGAAATACCATTGTACTTACCATTATACTTTCGGAATTAAGTCTTTTCAACATTTTGTGAAACTTCTCAGAGAGACCACCTGTAGGAGTGGCATTTACCCAAAGTTAGAATTTTTATTCCCTTCCCTTTTTTAATACGCTTTTATTAGTTTCACCTGTATGTTTGTTTGTTTGTTTGTATGTATGTAACTGACTCTTTGGACTCGACTTTGCCATACTTTAAGCGATCCGATTTAATTTAAACGTTGCAGGCTTAACAAGGACCGACAACACTAAAATACTTTGATCAGTTTATTATCTCATCATTATTAGGATCGCCAGGATTGATTAAAACACACAGCCTTTGAAAAGTCATCTTGATCGGCGATCATTCTTCCCCTGGAGATCTGTTTCTCCACATACATACTATTTAAGCTGCAAAGAAACATTTACAGGCATCTTTCAGACTTTCAAACCCACGTGGACAGCGGCACAACGGATAACGCGCCTGATTACGGATTAGGAGATTCCCTGTTCGAACCGTGGCTGGCTCGACATATTCGCATTTAGCCTTTGTTTTACTCGCAATTAAATTATTGTAGGAACCAGTCCTCCGTACCGGGATCTCATTTAAATATTATAGTTTAAAAACACGCTGTTAGAGTTAATCAAATTAAAAAGTAAAAAAAACACGCTTTTAGATTTAATCAAACTAAAAAGTAAAAAATAATTGTTAACATAAAATAAAATGACTGACGAGAAAATGAATGTCACTGTTCTAAAAGCGTGGGGTGCTCGATATCAATCGATATTAATTTTTCACTAGTTTCATTCCGAAATGCAAAGTTAGTTTAAAATGTCATACAAAGCACCCCACGCTTTTAGAACAGTGACATTCATTTTCTCGTCAGTCATTTTATTGTTAACAATTATTTTTTACTTTTGGTTAGATTAACTCTAAAAAAGCGTGTTTTTTTTAGTTTTTTTTTTTACTATTAAATATTTTTTTTCCTTCCACACCCCACTCTCATAGCTAGGGGGTATTTCTAAAAATATAGCCTCCTACCATTTAGATAGATGAGGACATAAAAAAAATAGAGCCAGTCCGCTTTAAAAAAGTCTAATGAAACTCCTTAGAAAATTGGGGCAAATATCACTCTTCCTTTCCGTACTTTTATAATTTTTATTTTTAATTGTTTCTGTATCGCCGTTTGGCTTCTTTTAAAAATAGTGAATTGAGCCGAGTGCCGGATTCGAACCCTCAACCTTACGTGCGGTTTTATTTAAAAAAAAAAAAAACGTAAACATATTACGAACCGATTCTGAAAATTCCGAAAAAAACTCGCCTGAAATTCTTCTTTGCATCATACATTTATTTAACTTGGCGCTTGCTAAAAACATACGAAATGTTATTTTGTTTATGGATCTTCAGTCATTCTAGCCAGGTGTTTTGTTCTGAAACACCTGACAGTGAGCCACAAAATTGAGTATACACCTCTAAACCTTTTAGACTTCTTACAATTACAAATTAAATATTGATTTAAATAGATAAATTTTTTTATCCTAAAAGATGATACTTTAACCTCTGCTTTTGGTTTGCATCCTTTTATCATAACACAAGTTTTATAAACTAAAATAGTTTTAACTGTATTTATTACGAAAAAATTAATTTGCTATTCGAAGAAAAGATAGAAAACCCTTCTATTGGTCTGGGTGAGGAAGTAACAAAAATTGAGTATTCTTCTTTGGGGAGAAAAATCAAGTCGCATATATTTATGTAAATTCCTATGCCACCACTTTTTTTAGTTTCAAATTTTCTTTAAAGAAAAAGTTTCGATTCGGAGATAGCTGCTTATATTTGTAAATTACTTATAACACGTGATATTGCACTTCAACGCTTTTAAATAGTATTTTTTTCTCATTAAAAATCGTAAAATGAGCTCTCGTAGAGAAACTACTGAATCTGAGCGTTTATTGGTTGTAAAAGAGGGCAAATCTCTTCGAGAAATCGCTTCGTTGATTGGTGTAACTCATGGTTGTGTCCAAAAAAATACTACAGAAGTATAAAAAAACTGGATCTGTGGCCAATATTCCTGGAAGAGGACGTAAAGAAATACTGAGTACTACAGCGAAGAGGAAGATCATTCACTCAGTAAAGAAAGATCCGAGGGTGAATGCCTCTAAACGAGCTTTATCGATGTCCTCTACAATCGGGAAAAAGATCTCAGTTGAAACAATTCGACGTACCCTTCACCAATATGGGTTTCATGGCCGTACACCAATACGAAAGCCACTCATCAAGTATGTGAATAGACAAAAGAGCGTGATTTTCGCCAAAGAACATCGTTTAAAGCCTATTTCTTTCTGGAACACTGTAATATTTTCTGATGAAAGTAAGTTTAATCTTTACGGAAGCGATGGTCGATTTAAAATATGGAGAGAAGCTGGGGAAAGCACTGGCACCTAAAAACACCATTAAGACAGTCAAGTTCGGAGGTGGATCTGTCCTCGTTTGGGGTTGTATGTCGGCTGGAGGAGGTGGAGAGCTTGCTTTTTTATTGATGGTATTATGGACAAACATGTATATTTGGGGATTTTAAATGATAACTTGAAAAAAGTGCCAGTAAGTTGGGGCTTGGGTCAAGCTTCATATTCCAGCAGGACAACGACCCCAAGCATACAATGAAGATTGTGCAGTTATACTTGCTGTACCATTGCAAGAAGCAATTACACACTCCAGCCCAGTCTCCAGACCTAAATGTCATCGAAAATTTGTGGTCGCAATTAGAGAAAGCTGTACATGAGCACAAAATCACAAGCAAGGAAGTTCTCAAGAAGGTTCTGAGAGAAGAATGGGCTAAAATTTCTGTTGAAAACACTAGTAGAATCTATGTCCAGAAGATTACAAGCTATAATTCAAGCAAAAGGTTATGCAACAAAATATTAATTTGTACGTTAAAAGGAAGTTAATAAAGGTGTATACTTATTTTTGTGGTGTGTTTTTCCTCTCGTCTCGGATCTTTAATTTTTTTTTTGTAAAAAATAAATAAACGTAACAATTTTATAAGTATAGTACGGTAAAAGCATAGACTAAAGTATATAAGGTAAAAATTCAATCATCTTAAAGCAATATTTAATTTGTAATTGCAAAAAGTCTCTAAGTTTCTAAGGTGTATACTCAATTTTGTGGCCCACTGTATATGAAATATAGGCCAAATCGCAAAATTGTATTTTCTTTTTAAATAACGGCATCAGTTCATGCCAGTGCTGTTGTTTCGTTCCCTGCGTGCTGACTCCAAATCGTTCGATTGGCGATGTCTACTATTGAAGTATTTTATTTGGGCAAAAAAGGATTCCAGCCATTTCTTAAAATTGAACGAAGGGTACTATAGCAGGGATTTGGAATGTCAAGGTAAGTTGAAAATTATTAAATGGTGTATGTTTGAAGGATTGAATTGATTTATTGATTTGATTCAGAACGGTATCATTTGGGTGTGTGAGGTCCTCATTGTGGAAATGGTATGGTTCTAACTGTTATGAAAGATAGATCTGATGCATACTAGTATATGGGGAGATTCAGGGCGAAACAAGATGAGAAGAATTTGTTGTTCTCTCAATCAAAAATGAGTTTGTGCGATATTATGAAAATTACGTATGACTGGCTCCGTTCGCATTCGACTGCGGATGTAGCTGACGAGATTGAATGTGAGCTGAATACAGTGACTGATTGAAAGAATTTTTGAAGAGAAATCTGCATGGATGTCATTATGAAAGAGATCATTATTCTGAGTGGTATACAATCCAATGAGCATCCAAATACCAGCATCTTGGGGTAAGTACCTTTTTTTCCTTAAATTTTCAGCAATTTTTGTTCAATCAAAAGGCTTTCGCTCTGTAACACTTAGTTGAATGAATCATTTAGGTGAGTGAGGATTTCGCGGTATCAATGTGCGAGGATTTCGCAGTATCATTTAAAAATCATCTCTTGTAATTCAACTTTTCAAACTCTGACTTTTTTTTTTAAACCCTTTATTTTCATAAATATAATAAAATAATGTATCGAAGGATAACAATTTTTGAACTTAGTTAAAAACAGAAGTTGGGCGAAGATAATACTTTTGTTTGTTAACACGACACTTAGAATTACGATAAGGGTTAAGTCTTGTATATAAACGGTACGGTTTAAAGCTTGTGTGTGTATATATACACACATTAAAAATTAATAATGCTTACTTTTACTTAAATAAATAAATCACTTTTTATAATATATTGAAGGTAGTGAGATATTTTTTAGTTGAAAATAAATTATTTACAAGTTTATTTTTCACCATAGCTATTAGTAATAATGTGTAATAGTGTCAATCTCTTTATCCTAATGCAATGCCTATCACCATGCTTATTACAATTATTGATAGTTTTATGGCCAATATATTTCATTATTTGTTTTCTCTTTTTTAAATTCTGCTGAATTAATTTGTCATGCAACATTTCATGGAGCATTTATAGGCTTTTTCTTTATTGGGGAAGTTGCACTTCACTCAGTTCTTTGCCGAACACAATTGAAAGTTCCCTTCTGCTGATATTTTTTAAAAGATCCAAAGTGTATTCCAAATAAGACAAAAATATTCTAAAAAACATGCACTGGCTAACACACGGTGGGTGTTATGCTGTCTCCAAACTACAATCTGTGGGTCAACACTGATGGCCAGCCACAATTTATTTTGATTACAATGTAAGTAAATTATACAAAACAATAAGCAGATGTTTTTATATTGTGTTATAACATATAGCTTTTATTGAAATCAATCCATTACAATAAGGATCACGCAGGATAACGCAAGACAGCCTCCCACACCACAAAACGTCAAAGGAGGAGAGAGTAAATAAAAGGGGTAGGCCCATTCATATTTGTGATTCAGAATTACCTTCTAATGTATTATTTAATTTACACTAGGTTTTATTAAATTGGATTTATTTACTTATTGACTATCTGATTGCAATTTATTTCTGCTTCATATAATTCAATGGATGTCAAATTAAAAATATCTTAATTATGGTAACATTTTCCCACAAAGTTGCCATAATTTTAAAAAAAAAGGGAGAAAAATTAACTGAAACAAGTACAGAAATGAATAGCATAATTTCAAATTTTTTTAAATCAGTTTATGAATATTAAAATTTAAACAAATTTTTCTATTTGTGCATTTCAAATACACAACAGTATTCTTATCTTTTTTTTCCCTTAAACCAAAAAAGTTAAGAAGTAACGATTTAAAGTTGATTTTATGAAAAAACATGCATTAAAAAACGTAATATCTGCAATAATTAAATATTACAATGCATTGTATTAGCATAATACAAATATATTACATCTACAATTATAAAGAACATCGTTTTATTTACATTTGAGGTGTGCCAATTCAAATATTTACATTGAAAAATCTCTGATTACAAAAAACCATGGTTATGTTAATTACTTTTACCTATCCACCATAACCTTAAAGAGTTGTCTCTGGATATTACTGTTCTATGGAATATGCCATCTTCTTCCTCAGGCAAAAAATCGGGATATCGTCTTTGCCCAGAAGAAGAGAGCACAGAAGTGGGCAAGTTGGATGCAAACTGTATAGAAAAATAAGCTTCCATGAAAATCTACTTGCAGTATATTGATTCATACAGCTGTAATTTTTTAGGTGTTATGTGTTAAAATAGTTACAATTGTAATATTCTCTGTGAGATGCATTATGAAACACATTATGATAACAGTAAATAATATTTTACCTTCTTTTATAATCTCTTACTACATATGCATATTATATATACAAAAGCATCCAACCAATTATTTGTTGTAAAATGAAAACAAAATTACAGTTTTCAAAGGCCAGGTAGGTTATATGATATGCAATAAATGATTTAGCATTCTTTTTTATGTCACTATAAAAAAATATGCTACACCAAGGTTCAATTCCATAAATATCAAAATTACTAATTTAATGAAATGTCACAATTAATCTAAAAATGAAGAGATGACTTGAACCTAAATTATAAGTCTTAAAGCATGAATAGATATTAGCATAATGTTAATAACAAAACAATTATATATATACAAGAAAAGTCTCGAAAATACCAGACCATGTAAAAAAATATTAAAACATATAAAGAAATAAAAAAGAATTTTTATAAATTTAAACAGTAATGCCAAATTCTATAGAGACAATGTCAGATTCTCAAAAAGAATAAATCTAAACAAATATTAAAGCTAAAAATTCCTGAAAAAAAAAGTTGTTCAAAAAAAAACAGTTCCGTTGTTTTTGATACTGTGTTGTAATCAGTCAACACAACAATTTTTATTCCATTAAAAATTAATAAGCTATAAGAGTTTATAAAATCATTTATCACAATTTTTTATAAAGATATGTTATAACTGATTTTTAAAAAAACAAGCAATAATTATTAAACCTTTTACCTAGTAAACTGAAAAGATATGACTTACAGAGAAAAATGTATTTGTTAAAGATTATATTAATAGGTGCAATGAAAAATTATTTTATAATTTTTTTTTTTATAAATTAAATCAGTGAAAATATTTTTAGGAAGTAGAGGAACTGGAAGAGCAAAGATGATATAGAATTAATTCTTAAATTTTCATAATATATTTTCCTTCCATTTTATAAAAACATCAATAATAATAGAAATCATAGATTATATTTTTATGCAGAATGCCTTTGTTGCATAGTAATTTTTATAACAGATGCTTAGTGTTAAGTCTGAATTTTATACTTTTTAACACTAATATCTTTGCAATGAAATTCAAGTCATTAGCAATATTAATATCACAAAAATAAAAAATATTTTGCAACTATATGCAAGGAATAAGAATTTAATGAGGAAGTATTTTTACAGTATAAATTATAGTAATAGCTTTCCAATGAATAGTTGACAAGTATAAAGAGATTGAGGGATGAAATGGTTTTAATTTCTTCTCGACTTTATGGCAAAATATTTAAGTTTTATTGCATGATTAAGTAGTAAATTTACTAACCTTCTTTATTTAGTAAGATTTAAGAATGAGGATTTTGAAAATATTAATTATGTTGTGCAAACACACACACACAGATATATATGTACATGTGGGTGCATCGGTATATACTATAAAAACATTTTTGTTTGCTGCTTTTATTACATTTATTAGTTAAGTATAAAAATGGTTTACATTAGATATATGCAAGTTTATGCACACAGAGTAGGTAAAATTTGATTGTTAAACAAAAAAATATATATACTATTTTATTTAAATTAATTTGTAAAAGTCTATTATTCCTAAGAATTTAAATAATTAATTTGAAATAACTTGCTATAATAAATGATAGCTCATAATGTAGCATGTTACCGACATAAATGAGAACATATTTCATTTTAATATGAAAATTACATTATTATTATTACTATAACAACAATATACATTACATTAATTTATAAAGGTTGCTAAATCTTATCTAAATTTTTTTTTTAATTTATGATTTCATAGAATTTAGTTAATAATAACCATGGAATTTAAAGAAATCTTTTGAAAAAAAAAAATTACCCGATTCCATTGACACAATCATTATGGCCCATGAAAAATAATGTAGGTTCTAATACAGGAATATCAGCAAATCCTACCACTTTGGGCTCTTGTGCAGTATCCCAAACAGTGATAACACCATTATTATTTCCAGAGACAATATAATTTCCAGATCTAAAAATACACATTTAATTATAATATTTATTTACTAAAATAGCATACAAATTAACTCAAGAAAATGCAATTTTTTTTTAACATCAAGAACACAATAATTTTAATGAAGAAAATACAAAGGTTTCATAAAATTAAAGGGGAAAAATGTGATTACATATTCACAATGCAAATTATATGATATGCATTTATCATTTAAGGCCATTCAATAAATGAATGAAAACAGCATTTAAAAGCATTTATAGTTTCTGCAAACATAAACAATGTAATAAATTTCAAAATAGCTGTTTTAGATATTACTCAACATCATCATTTATCTGAAGAATTACAATGATACTACTGTGCCCAAAAATTTGGAAGAATATTTCATCCCCTTCAAAATATCCCTTCCGAACACAATGCACTTATACCAACGTTTTTTCCAATCCTCAATGCATGCTAAAAAGCTATCGGCAGGGATGGCCTCCAAAGCTCGCAGCGATTTACGTTAAACCTCTTCAATCGACTTAAAACGGTGTTCCCGGAATGATCTTTGGAACTTAGGGAATAACCAATGGTTGTCGCATGGTTTAAATACGGTGGTTGTGGAACGATATGGGTTTCATTTTTTGGCGAAAAAGTCAGAAGAATCCATGCAGTGTGAGCTGGCGCATTATCCTGATGCAAAAACCAAGAATTGTCTTTCCATAAATATGGCCTCTTTTTGCAAATAGCTTCACACTCAAATAATATTCTTTGTCGACAGTTTGGCCCGGCGGAAGGAATTCATAATGCACCACACCACGGTAATAGAAGAAAAACAGTCTACACGACCTTGATGTTTGAGTGACTTTGACATGCTCTTTTCGGTCTTGCTTCACCTTTATCGCGATATTCGCTCGATTGTTCGGTTGTTTCCGGGTCGTAAGCAGAAATCCATGTCTCATCTAGTTAAGATGCATTTAAACTTGTCCCGAAAGTCAGAATCATTGTTTCACACATTGCAACGCGACGATGTTTTTCCAAAAATTCCGCGTTTTCGACCAATAGAGATTTTACGCATTTGAGGCCCTAAACATCTTTTAAAATGGAATTGGCCGATTCTTTTGAAATTCTAACATCATCAGCAAGGTCTGTAATTGTAAATCGATGGTTCGCAAGCACCAAATCTTTAATTTTTTGACATGAGCTTTCGTCGACCAGAGCGCTTTTTGTCTTCATCGCGCTCTCTGCCTTCTTGGAACTGTTTATACCACTTGTAAACATTTATTTCCTATATAAGAATGTTCACCAAATGACTTCTGTAACATTCTATACGTTTCCGCAAACAAAATTGAATGCAAGCTCTTTGCTCAATTAATTCAGACATTTCAAAAATCGCCTGAATCACTATTAGCATCTGACAAAGCCATGCGTAACTCAAACACTAATGAATATTTTGACGTCAAATTTCATAGAAATGTCAAGGGCAGTGCCAACAACCTAAAAAGAAAAAAAAATTTAATTCCATATGCCTGGGAAATTTATATTGAAAATTGATTTTTCTTTTGTGCATAGTAGTAAGATGATTGAATGTTAGCTTTTCAAATTATTCGTACACTGTAGAATATATTTTTTACACATAGAATGAACTTCAAGAAAGTACAAACAAAGGAAAAGCTACAATTAATGCTGAAAGTTACAATTTTTGGAAATATTTTCTATCATGTTTAAGCAGGGTACTTTCCTCAAATATAACACAAATATGGTTCAGCTCCATTTTCCAATACAAAAGGAAAACAATACGGTGCTTGCACGTTTATGAAGTTGTTAACAAATTTGGTAGACATCTAATAAAATGTTTATAGTAACAGTTCACCAATGAGAAAAATAAATTGTCTGACAAGTTATCATATCAGGTTGATAACAGTCAGTAAAAAATTAAATGGAAAGAACTATAATTGACTACTTAAAATAATTTATTAGAAATAAGAAAAAATGATGCAAAAACAGAAAGATCTCTATTGAAGATTTTTCTTAATACCGGCATCCACACTAACTTAAAAAAAAATAATAATAAACAAAATAATCCTTAGTTTATTTAAAAAAAAAAAAAAGAATTAAATTACATGTTTCTGTTTTGTAAATTTTTGATGTGGTATCTACAAAAATCAAAATGTATTTATATTTCTGACAATTTCCAATAAAAATTCACTTTTTCTGAATAGCTAAATAGCAAGTGCATCATAGACCATTGCCTTTAGCTTTTTACTTCTCAAACAAGGTTATTTTAAATAGATCTAACTCTTGTATACTTTAAATGATGCTTTACTTCTTATTGATTTAAAAATTCTATTTTTATTATTTATCCTTTATTGAAGGAGCCAAATCATCTTAGTTATTTTTACAAAGTTTGATACTAGATTATCAAGCATATTTAAAATCAGAAACCTTTTATTAATTGATGTTCTTTATTAAAAAAATTAATGTAGTCATTAATTACAGTAAATATTTATTTAAACTTAAAAATTACCTGCTAATATCAAAGTGCATGCGTTGATTTGTTGAACAAACTCTCCGCATAGCATATAAAACAGTGCCAAGATTTCTCATATCCCAGCATAATATTTCTGGGTCCTTCAGTAAATAAATATAAAAAAAAAAAATTTATATAGTTAACACAATAGATTTGAAAATAATAATAATAATAATTTGGGACATAAAAAATAAATGCATACAAATAAATAAAATTCCTATAAATAATTTTTTATGCTGAATCAAAACAGGTCATGATTTCTTTTGACACATTTGCAATATCATTTTTAAACATAAATTTTCTTCTTTATTTCAATGTATTTTATAACTTATTTGATGCAATAAGTAGTTTAATCAAAAAAAAAAAAAAAAAAGAGATGAGCATAGTAATAAATTTAAAGAAAAGTTATACAGATTGGAGAATGTAGACTAAAAATTCAAAAAAGTGTCAAATAAATAAGGATGCTAATACAAAAGAATGAAAATGTATTGAGTGAAAATTACGAGATTAATACTGCATATCTTTCGATTAAAAGAGCTATAAATGTCGTAACACTAAAAAAACCGGAAAATTCTGGTGTTATTGACAATAATTAGGTTAGAATTAAAGCACCTTAATATTTTGAAATAATTATGTGCACACATAAAGCAAGATATATTTCTAAGTTTAAAAATATCATGATACTAAATGAAATTCTATAATTTTTATATCATTTTTTTATTGTCTATCAATATTTTTATTACTCAATATAACAAAAAAAATAATGATATTAACTTAGATGTTCAAATATATGCCCATAAGCAAATACACGTGCACACAGGATGTTACAAAAATAAAAAATAAAAAAAAAGTTTTATGAGTCAGAGAAACAAGCTCAAAATCTTGATTATAGAGGTTACTCCTGTACATAATTCCATGGAAGTGACATATGTATATTGTTCATCAGTGGGGAATTTAGACACAAACATATTAATATATATTGCATGCACATTTTAATACACAAAGTGATAATAATGCATGATTTTATTTATGATTGAAAAATGCACTTTATATGCAAATTTTTAAATCATGTTAATATCATATACAAATTTTTTGTCTGGCATAAGATGTGAATCAAACACATACAGATAAAAGTAGAGTAGAGTATATGCTGTTCATATCTACTAAGTGCAATTATAATAAGATAAAGCAGTTATATGCAAGTTTCAGTTGATGAAGCATGAAAAAAAAGTCTACTCTCAGCATTTGAATTGCTGTGAATAGAATAGATATGATTTGAAGAAACAGTTTCCTTCAAAATATTCCTCTTACCATCAATATAGTGGCCACAATCATGAATATATCAATAATGAAGATAAATCAATTACAGCCTGGAACACCCTGAGATATCAATACAAAATATACCCCAAAGATATCAATACAAAATATAACAGGCCCAGCAATGACTGTCAGAGAATGAACCAAAAACAAAATGCCTTTCCATTATGGGTCTTTTTTTAATAATGGTGGAAGATGTCATCCATTTAATATATTATGGAGAGATAAGGCACATTTTTTATTAAATAAAGGACTATTTCCCAAAATTACTACATTTGGAAAACTAGTAACCCTCACATGTATGCCTAAGTATCCAGAAAAGTCAAGGTGTGTTGAAAATTTACTGCGCCATTCATGATAGATAGCATATCCTTTATTCTTTTAGGGCATTGTACTAAAATTTGCAACATAAAAAATATAACAATATTGTTATATTTTTTTATGTTGCAAATTTTTAGTACAATGAATTATTGCATATCTTTCTAACCCACAAAGAACTAGGCACGATTATTTTCATGCGTTATGCATCAATCCTTTTGAAAAAGTGTGGTGACCATAAATGGTCTCTGAGATCACCAGATTTACAGCCTGTATTTTATTTACAGCCTGTATTGAAATATACAGCCTGTAATTTTTTTTTAAGTTAGGTTACTTCTAAGGATATAGAGGAAATCTCCAGATTTTAGCAGCATTAAAAGATAACATATGTCAGGAGGTAGCAGCCATTCCCATCAATATGCAGCTCTAATTGATATACTGTATCGATACTGAAATTGCACTCAGTATTGGAATGCAACATTAGAAATAGTGAGCATTCACAATTGCAAATCATGATGAAATAAATGACTCACTTCATATTTATTCTTTATTATCATTTCCCTATAGAAGCAGTAGTGTCCTCTATTGTCCAGATTTTGAATTAATTTTTTTTCATGTTAAATAATAGTTTTTAAAGTTTTCTTATATATATTCATGTAAAATAGGTTCAGAGATTATATTCTGAAGTAACACCTTTAATCTGTGTGCTTATAACTCTTTTTGTTAAACATGCAATTGTTTTTCATAAAACTGCCATATTCATGATTCACTATGAAAGTGAAATAATTAATCTTCCAATCATCTTAAACAGAAATATTCTCTTAATAAGATTTATCTCTATTGTCTATCAAATGGCCAATAGTTATTGCCTTACCTTGTTATTTATTATTTATTTAAATCTCTCTAAAAGTGCTGTCATACAATTCCACTTCAAGACTAGCATATACATGATTGAAGGTAAAAAATAAACAAATGATATGGTATATAAATTTGGAAAAGAAAAAAAAAAAAAGGTATTTTATTTTCTGATTTCTTCTCCACAGAACATGGAGTGAGGGAATAATATATATATATCCTTCTAATTTAACTAATTTTAAAGATAAACAAAAATTATGCATTTACGTTTAACTTGATATATAAATTAGTTTATGGATCCTTAGTATATAAGGTGTGATAAATTAATCAGACTAGTAGACTTCATTCTAAAGCATAAAAACTTAAAACATTTTTCATTTTCAAAAACAACAAATATTTTTTTTTTTTCACTGAAGTGAGGATGAAAGATTGATAGGAAAGAAAAAAAGATTTATAAATATAAAATTAAAATTCCTTCTAATAGATATATAATTTTTTAGCATTTTTTATAGAAAAATCGACAAGAGTATCACAATCAGCAATCAATAAATGATGCTTAATTTTTTTTTTTATTGAAATGCTCATTTTTTTAAATTTTAAAAAAAAACAATATTTTCTTATAAATGAACCAACTAGAGGCACTTAATCAAATAAAATTTAAAACATTTATATTGCCCCTGCCCAACCTGTTTTGTATAGCTACAATAATATTATAAAATTATCTTGCTATAGTAATATCATCAAACCTGGTGATTTAATATAATTTGGCTATGTTGAAAATTGTATGAAACTCAAAGAATAACTGCTCATGACTTACTTTCCGGCCACCACTGTATAAATGATTACCATCTGGAGAAAATTGAAGTTGTGTCACACCTCCTCTTTGACCTTTAAGAAGAAATTCTAATTCTCCATGTGGCTCAGAATAAATACCAACTGTAAAAGAGACACAAATATTGCATTCTGATGAATAAAAAATATCATTTCAAGAAAATCCTAACCCATCAATGAAACTTAAATTCCTCGTATCTTTACACTTTCACTAACATAGGAAATAAAATATTGAAAGAGAAAAGGCATCTGGGAGTTGAAAAAATTCAATAACAGTTTTAAATTATATTTACAGTGCTCTGCAATAACTCTTTAATTCCATTGCAGACAGATTGCAGATAAATGTGAAACTAATAAAGAAATAATCTATGCAAGAATACTAAATAATGTGGGTTTATAAATTGAGTTGCAGAAAGTGTCTATATAATTTGTTATGTAACTGTGATAAATCTGTATGCATTAGAAATAAGAAGCAATAACAATTTCAGCTTCACTTTTAAATTAAAGTTAATAGGTCATATCCACACTTGAATGTAAAAGGACTGAGAGATGCAAAAAATATTTCTCTACAACGTGGACAAACTCAAAACACATGTTCTCTTGCATCTCATTAGGCCGAAAACTGCTAAGAGTTATATTACGGCAAAGACACTTTTGTTTTCATCAAAGGATTTATGACTAACCAAATGATAGTTTATGAAATCCACTTTTTCACAGTGCTTATTTTTTAGTTCAAATTGTAATGCAAATGGCAGTCTAAAGCTTGTCTTTATGTGTGTACATGACTTTCACTCACAAAATACTTATGCTACTATAGTTATAATACAGCTCTCAATAAGCAACAACAAAAAATAGTGATAACTAATAAAAATTTGTGTTATGTAAAATTTAAAAGTCACTTGACTAACTTGATTTTCCATATGATCCAATAGCAGAAATACTTCTGTTTTGAGGAGTAAATGCAAAACACGATATAATACCTATTTGCCCACTTTTCTTAGCTGTAAAAAATGAAAAATTAATTATGTAACAAAATAAAAATACTTTTAAACAAACAAAAGAAACAAAATATTGTGTTTAAACACCAGAGATTAGCAATTAACAGTATAAATCTAACAATTTATAACTTAAGTAAACATTAATCATAAGTAAAATATTTACATTTTCCAAATAATGAATAATATATATATAATTGTCCCATATACGTTATAATTTTTTTAAATGATAAAATATGGATTTTATAATGTATAAAGAAAAAAATATTTTATTTTTAGAAGATTCATAATGTTCAACCTTTCTTATTGGGTCATGCTATTTATCAAGTAATTTTGAAGAGGAAAAACTTAAAACTTGAAAACTTAATTCTAAATTATTTTTTTTTAATAATTTTAGTATTTATAGACTATAACATAAAATTCTAATTAATTAAAAGTTGTTTGCTACATAAATTAAGAAATTATAAATTATACAAAAAAAAGGGTATAAGAAAGGGTAAAAGAATATATATGGTATAAAAAGTATTAGAATTCAAATAGGGAAATGTAATTGCTAACACCCCCAATCAAAATAACCATCAACGTTCACCACGAAAAAATGAACATTCATAATTTATAATATTGGAAAAAAAATTTGTTCTTAAAAAATTAAGAAAGTTTTCATTAAAACAGAGTTAATTAAAAGCTTAATGCCATTAATACATGTGCTGAAATTATATATTATACATTAGAAGTAGTACAGAAAAAAAAAATTATGGATTTTGTATATGCATAAGTCTATATAGCATTCTGAAATGAAAATTTTTGTAAATAATTGTAAACATTTCATAAACATTAACAGCAATAAGCTTACACATATACCAAGTTTAACACTGTTACACTCTATCATCATTAAAGTAAAGACTTCACATAAGTAGTCCTTTTCAAAAAAAAAAAAAAAGGAAAAATGTAATAACAGCATATTTATTTGTACTTATAATAAGATTCCATATTACTTTCTTAATTTAAAAAAAAAAATTCATAACATTATCTTTATGGCAAAAGATGACACTATTTTTCTGAAATCAATAAAAGTTTTTTAATTTAACTTCCATTTTGTAATTTTGTGTACGTGCATAATAGTTAATCTAAAATATTTGTTATTTTTAGTAGTAACAACAAAAAAATCTGTAATACTTAATATCTTTGTACTTAATGTACAAATATTTAATGATAAATTTTACTAATTAAGAAAAATGTTTTTCAATATTTTTTTTTTTTTTTTATTAAATACATAATTTGTACAAAGTATTATGTTAAAAAAGAACACATTTAAATTAATGCAAAATATATTTATTTTTCTTGAACACAATAACATGAAGCAAATAGCTTACCAAATGTTGGTCGAACTTCACAATGTCGTCCAGGTAAGTTAACATCAAATATCCTAACAGTTTTTTCAAACCCACAGAAGATACGCTGTCCATCAGTATCAAAGCTCAGGCTGCGAGCAGCAATCATTTCATCCTTTATTGAAACAAAAATTTTAATTATGAGAGATAAAATTCAACAACTAATTAATCCATAATTTTTTTTAAAATTAGAAATACTAAACTTTTTATTTTCAGTGTAGAGATATGTTTTTATTAGCAATTAACCAATGATATATATATTGCAGTATTTTTTTTTTTTTTCAGATGAGAAGAGTTTTGGCTTTTCATACCCAAGAGAGAGGAATGTATGTTATTTGAAAAATATATAATAAACCCATCCCTCAAATTTGACAGCAGACTATCTTTATTGTGCATAGTTATATTACATGCAATTAGTGTTTGTACAAATGAGAACAACCTGTCATTCAAATCTGATAGCATATATTCCGTATCATGTAAAATGAGCAAATTAGCGAATGTCTGTGCGACCTTCAAAGGTCGAAACATCAACAGATTGAATATGATATACTATGAGTTGTTCCATCATGATTGGTGATAGACCACAAGTTGAGAAATGTCTACTCTAATAAGAAGTGAGAGAAGATGACCCCCTCCCCGACGAATTGTCTTAAAGAGTTTTTCTGCGAAGAGTTGACCAGAAGTGTTTTTCTTTTCTCTGAAGTGACTGAATAGAACACAGTTTTCAAACTGAACTCTTCGTGGTTTCGTAAGAGGTTCAGCTTGAAAACTGTGATAATTAAGGTCCGTCGAAAATCAATGCATTTAGATTTGTTGTAGACTCGAGAACTCTGAAACTCTCCGAACTTAGTGTGAACTGTACTTGTGTATGTAATTTATATCCTTAATTTTCATTTTTTGTAAATAGAGTTCTGTGTATATATATGCAATGTTGTAAATAAAATTTATAGGATTCCCATGAACCTGAAAATGGCCCTATAGGCTGAGACGTTACAATATATATATAAATATCTTAATGCCAGTAAGCAAAAGATTTGTCAATAGGTGTATATTTCATAAAGCTACAAAAGTATAACGTTTGTAGGATCTATCATAAGATTGAGAAATGGCATTTGAGTTCACTTATATGTTCTTTTTTGCATTTATGATTCATAATTTATGTTTATATTTCTTACTAGTTGATTTTTTTTAATAGTAAATGTGATTTTTAAACACCCAGTGTAGGAGATTTGTTTTGAAATTAAAATAAATTTTTGCGATTATGTTCTTTTTATTATAACTTTTTGTTTCATTTCAAATATTCTATTAAAACATCATAACATTTATTATTTTCATTCTAAACTTCTTAAATAAAAAAGAAGTTCACTAACAGTTTACTTTCTATTTTACTGTAGTCAAATAGTACTTTGTACTTTGTTATTTTTGGGTAAATCTCAATGTGGTTTTGTTCCATTGGATATGGACTTAAAGAAATGCTTATTTTTTTTAATTAAAAATTTTGTTAACCATCTTACATGGATATTTTACTTGAGCATAAAATACATTTAATGCATTTATCATTTAGAAATAAAATAATTTTTTTTTTTTTATATGTTATCGGTTAATACATTGAAATTTACATGAAAATCCAAATGGTTTCTACGGTTTTAATCCAAATGGTTTTTTTTCACATGTTAAATTTTCTAGATTTTTGTCTACATTTTATTTTATTTTATTCCATTTTTAAAGACAATTCTATACATATTCTTTTTTGTTGTATTTAAATATATGGTAAAATTCAATTCATAAAAGATTATATTAGGCTTTCTATGGTTGTGAATGATGAAATTTCATAAAATTATATTTTTATGGATTCCTTTACTCTTTTCTGCTGATATTTTTAATTCAAATTAGTTAAGTAAATAGAAGCATCAAATTATAATAATGATAATACAGTACAGTACATTACATGACGTTGCATACAGAAGCTAAGGAATGATGAGTCATATAATCTAATTTATGGTATAAAAAGCTTTCAATGCATAATATTAGCTATGACAAATATATATAATAACTGAATATACTAATTTCTCAATTTCAATAATTTAATTTATAAAAAGCTAAATAAATTATAAATAAAGATTCTTACCATTTGATTATAAGATCTATAACTACATCTTAGCTCTCCAGTGAAAGCATCCCAAAGATGAGCAGGAGCATTTTTGGAACAACTTAGTAAGCTAATTTTAAAAAAAAAAAAATATTGAAAACAAAGTAAATTGCATCTTTCACTTTCATAAAATTGAAAAATACTTGGAAGAAAAAGACTAGAACCTTAATAAATTAGAATAAGATGCTACAAAAAAAATATTTTTAACTTTTAAAATTTCCATTACTTTATAAATATATTATTAAGAATATAATTTATCTAAGGTGATAGTTTAAATAAACTGTTTAAATTTTTTACATGATTTTTAAAAAAATATTTAATGTATTTTGATGTTAATTTGATCAACATAATTATTTAGAATAAAAATTTAATTACTTTGAAAATTTTATTTCTTTAACTTGAAAAAAGTTGCAATTATATTCTATTGAAATTACTATTGGAAAAATTCTATATCATTTATTTAAACTTTTCACCAAAGTAATAACTTAAAATATTAATTTTTGAATATTGAAGTTGAATTCAAAAGTTTTAGAACCTTGCTTCTCAATCTTATATAAATATTAATAAAAACAATATAGTTTGAAGTTAACTTACAAATGACAAAATTGATAATGAATCAATTAAAGACCTTTTATGGAGAATAGGAATAAATAAAAAGAATCAAAAAAATTTCTTTTATATAGACTGCAAATATGCTAGAAAATTAAGACATTTGATGCTTAAAGTAATATTGAAAATCTCATTTTTCTTCTTTTCAGTAAACTTGAATTCATACAATATATAAAAAATAAACAAAGCAATAATGTTGAAATAATTATCCAATATATTAAAAAAATATTTCTAAGTAAACTAATCATATTTAATATACATAGTGACCATAATTAAAAGTATAAGCATTTAGAGCTCAATTATAAAGAATGTATAGGGGCAACACCATTCCATGTACAAATTATTAAAACCATAGGGGAAATCAATTCATAAAGAAAAATAGTTCACATTTCCGACACTAGGGGCAATGGTGGCACTACAGTCTGATTTGGGGCAGTAAAATAGCTATAAAAAATATATATAAAAGGAATGACTGACTAACATTTAATGAACATTTTAACACCAAAATATTTTTTAATAATCACATTTGTTTTTTAACATTTACAATTTCTATTTTGCAAAAAATGTTACATGAATGTAGATGACACAAATTTTTGCTAATTAAAATTGTTGCTTCAAGCCTTCATTAGTCATTATTGAGTCCATCAGTTGTGATTGTGCTATGGTATGGTATGAAAATCTCAATAGTTTACCAATTTTGAAAACTGTATAGCATTGTACATTAGGCAGATGTAGAATGCAGATAATGTTCTTTGAAAACAAACATTACAACATATGAAAGGAAAAACATATTGAACACATTTTATAAACTAAATTATGAAGGTAAAGAAACAAAGGTGTAATATATATATATATATATATATCCATTTAATATTAATAAAACCATGCATCTTTTTTTTTTTTAAAGTTTTTATGCCTATTTTGCTGCCAAAAATCAGCATACTATATCATTTTTGTCTTGTGTTAAAACATGCATTTTTTCCTTGATAAATTGATTCCCCCTGGCTTAAAAAAAATATGTGTACAAAATGGTGCTGTATTTGCTGCAATACATTCTTTATAATTTAGCTCTAAACCCCTAAAACTTTAATTATGACCACTCAGTATATTACTGTTATTACAAACTATATTTCATTATAACATTACTTTGTTAAAAAATAATACAACCATTTTTTAAAAATTAGTTTGAGTCCTTTGAATACTAAATTTGGCTATAATTATTATTTGTATAAATGATTTTCATATTTATAAAATTGAAAAATATGCCTATATTAAAATTTGTTATTTACCTACTATTTCACATACGTATACATATATAAGAAAATCCTTATTACTTAGAATTTAATAGTTCTTATTTATAGACACATGGAAACATACATAAGAAATTCTTTATAAAGTTATAAGATTCTTACGATGAATAAAAATGATGCTTAAAAAAATGAGGTGGCAGTTAAACATTGAACCATCACTTAACTTTATTTTAAAAAAGGAAAATTGAATGAATACATCTTATATTTGAACCTAATGATAACTGGAAATACTACTCTTGATAACTGGAAATACTACTCTTGATAAAATCATTCACAGTATTGTAAATTCTATTCTAATTGGCTAATTCTTTTATGGGTTGGTTTGTCATTCTATGGTCATCTTGTGACACGAGAGCTAAACAGAGTGGGACCTACAATTTAAAGTGGATTTCTAACCACTAAAATATCCACACCACCACCATAATTCGAACCTAAAGCCTGAGATACCAAAAGCCAGAGCACTAGCTACTTGGACATCAGGCCGCAATTCTTTGATGAGAACATATTAGACATAATTAGTACAAAATGTATTATGGTAAAGTTTTATCAAATAAAAATGTATAGAACAGAACATTATTATATTCAATAAAATTTACCAGCAAGTGTTAGGTTCAGATGAATTCATTAGTGGATACCAACAATAATCATAAATCAACTCTCCTTCCGATATTTTGAGTGCAACTTCCTTGAAAAGAAAAAAAGAAAAGTAAGAAATTAAGTTTATGGCATATTTTAAACCATATAAAATTTAAATTTTATTTTCAAATATTGAGTTTGTAATTAATAGAAGAAAAGCTTTAAAATAATAACAATAAAAATAAGAACAAAACAAATGTATTTCGGAGTTTTAAGTAAAAAAGAATATGACAAAATTAAAAGACAAAAATTAGCATGCACTTACCAATTCTGACATTTCTGACCATTTCGAAGAATCCCATAATTCTACAGGCAAATTAAAAAGCCTCAGGTAATTATCATCACTACAAGTCATTATGCATGAGCCATCAGGAGCCCTGTTTGCAATAATAATAAAATGTATCAGTAATTGGGAACTTATTATGCATGCATGTTTATATTACATAATAAAATAATTTTTTGTGAATTATGATTTCTCTATTCCTTTATTTATTTGAAAAATTATAATTAGTCACAAATTAATCATCAGTTATATTTAACAACAAAAACATACACACCTTTTCTGAAACAAAACTGGACATGCTAAAAAAAAAAAAAAATCTGAAAATTGACCAATAATTCATGATGATATATCATAAACCTAAATTCTATGCAATATAAAAGCTATTCTATTTAAAAGTGATCTGAATTCATTTAGTCATATATTGAGGTATATAAGATTTAAAGTCTTGGTCATTTACGTTGGAATCAAATTTTGGTTGAAGAAACTTTCATGAAGATAATGTACACTATTGATTATATGAATATTAATATAAAAAGAGATTTTGCCTAATAAAAACTATCATCAAGTCGCTCTTTTCCAAAACTGAGTTTATGCCATTAAAAAAAAAAAAAAACAAAAAGTTGATATAACATTTTCACAATGATTTAAAGTTTAAAAATATATTAGTAATTCAAGAATCAAAATCAATATTTATTTTTGCAAAAGAAATATCAACATACCATCAGTGTTTGGTACTTTAATATTTAAACTACCAGCAAATGTAATGTAGCTACCAGTATAGCAAATGTCCTGTAATGCATTAAAAATAAAACAATTTCATGGATTTTCTAATATAATTTATTTTGTAATCCCATAAACTAATATGAAGTTGTGTAGCATACATTTGCAATGAAGTAAGAAATATTTGTAGATAAAGAAATGGCATCAACAGAAGTGATTAAAAAGAGTTATAATTACTTTTTAATTTATAATGAAATTATATGCATTAATCCAGATAAGATTAGAAATCAATTATATTGACATGCATGATATTAAAATTAATTAATAAGACATCAGGCTGGATAGGTTCTTTATGTTCTTATCAAAGGTTTAATAATAATAGCCTTAACATCACAAGATTCAGTTAGTGAGAATGATTTTTAAAAAGTAAAAAAAAATGTTAGCTACATAAAAAAAAAGAATGTTTGTCACCAATATTTTTAAAAAACCTATGGTAAAATATTTCTATCCCTGTAAAAGCAGAATATCTGTTTAAGAATGTGGAATGGATCCTTTTATTTTTCCATGGTTCCATATATGTGCTATTTACATGGAATCAGTTTTTAATGCTAATTTCATGAAGAAATTACAATATTCTTCTGTTTAAATAATTATTGCACTCATAATGGAATAACAAAAAGTCTTACTCAGAAGTTATATGAATATATACTGACAGAATTATTCTTGATTACAAGAATAATTTGAACTTATTTAAAAAAAAAAAGAAAGCTAATGTACTTTTTAAGTTTAAAATAATCTTCAGGCTAGTCTATGACAACCTTTTGATAAAAACTATTTGTATATCTTAATGATTCTTCATATCTTAATGATTCATATCTTCTTCACTTTCTCTAATATTAATGTTTAAATCAAGTATAATTCACATTAATTCAATTACTAAATTTTTTTCAGATTTTAAGCACACAAACAGATATAAAGAATCCATAGCAGTTTCTTTTATTTAGTAAAAGAAAAGTTAAAGATTTGGATCAATCAAAAAAACATTTAGAATAACTATTGATTGTTAAAACTTTATAAATGTTTGTTTATAAATATAGTTACATGAAAGTAAGGTGGCAAAGAAATATATCAAAAGACTACTTTAAAATATTTTTGTAATTACGTATTTAAAAAGAATGAGAGATTTCATTTCAAAAGATTTTACAATTACTTTTCATAAAAATTTGTAAACATAAAGATATTTTTCTATTAATAGGAATTTTTCAAGACAAAAGTAAACACTGCTAAATTATTATAAATTATAATGTAATAAGGCATGTTTAGAGGAATGGAAATTTTCTAAGCATGCTTGCCCATTACCATGAATAAAAATTTTTAATTACATTTTTGTAAAACACTAAAATGTTTAACTAAACTTTAGTGAATTTAGAAAAAGATCGACAAATTCAAAAAATAACTAGAAGCATAAATGTTAAAAAATAATAACTGTAGTTCAAGCACATAAAATTTAAATAAACTTTAAAATGTAAAATATTTTAGCATCAAACAGAGGTATATTTTGCATAAAAAGTAACTACGATTTATGATTTAAAAAGTGTGTGTAAAAGATATTGCTACATTTTTTTTTTTTTTTTTTACAGCAGTAGCATTGTACTGAATTATTAAACTGAATTTATGGGTGATCTGTCACTCATCACGTTGACAGTAGCTATTTTTTACAATCAACGTTTTGAGTGCATTGGGTTTTACAAGGAAAAATTAATTGAACGTTGTATTTGCCTTAAATAAAATTTCCTATACTGAATAATTAAAAATGCTGCATGAGGCCTATGGTGAATTGCCATGTCAAGAAATACAAGCATATGATCTAATGTATTCAAAAACCATTATACGAATCTTGTAAAGTCAAACTCAAGAAATGAAAGTATTTTTAAGTCTGTTCACAATATTACAACTGATATTATGGTCTTGCAGCATATGACTATGATTGATTCCAAAATGGCTTAATTTTCTCCAAAAAGATTATCAAAAAGAAGGTCACTGAATTCTTGACATTCTATGGATTCCACCTTCATAAAATGTATTGAATGTCATCAACTAAACGCTGTGTTCACTTGATATGGAACTATGATTTTTTTTCCTGTTCCCAAAGTTAAAATTACCATTTCGAGGAAGGCTTTTGATTCAACTAAGTTCATAAAAAGAAAATATACTAGAGGCAATATACTGAAGCGATAGCTCAATTAGCCTATGAAAAATATATGGAAGAATGGATCAAGGTCTGTCATAGTTATATTGCACTCAATGGTGACTCCTTTAAAAGCGACAAAATAAATATAATTTGTGTATTTTTTAACAACTCAAGATACTTTTTACATAGAATATATATTTACATCTTTAAATATACATCTTTATATTTACATCTTTATATTTAATCTTTAAACAGGAAATGAAAAGCAGTTCAGGTCATACTATATGGGCAAAACTAAAAATGTTAATTTTAAGCCTGATGTTAAAAAAATTTCTCTTTTTAATCGAATTATCCAAATTAAGTTGAAGTGAATGATAAATACAACTCAAATAAATAAAGATCCAATATATGTGCATGATTATATAGACTGTATTTTACTAAGAATTTATATATCTGCTATTTTTTAATATCGTAGCAAATATGATGCATTCTCAATATATGACAAAATTTATGCATTTTTTATCAAATGAACTTGTATTAATTGACTTTTAAATAATATTGCTTAATTGAGTTTCCTTTGTTTATTTACATTACATATACTTTCGGCATTTTAATCAACTATCCTATATTGTGAAAGAATAAATATGACATGCTTTGAAGTATATTTATAGGGTCACAATGACTAACATGAGGATTTTTACTGGTCCTATTTAAAGATGAAACTTTGCCAGTTTTAATTCATTTTTTGATAATGTATATTCTTTTTAATAATTTTCCCAGATAAATATGTTTCTAAGATTTTACTAAATAAATTTTATCAGTTTAATAAATAAGGAAAAAACAAACAAATGTTTGGAATTTCCTTTATTTAACATCAACAGAATTACACTTATTGGTTAATTATTAAAATTACATTTAAGACATTACAAAGTAATCACAAATTAACAGTCTATTTCTTGGTCAAGAACACATATAAAAATGAACAACATACACAAATCATGATTATAAATACAGATCTATATGGATTGTTCCCTAGGAACTGGCACTATATAAATGGAAAACACCAAGTTCACAAAAATCTTAATGATGAAAGCTAATTCAATGAAACTGATAAAAAGTTACCATTTACATCCTTTGGTGAAATTATTGGTTTTCTTACTATCAAACTCTTGCCATGAGCCAGTTATTTGTGCCGGAATGTCTGCAAAATCATAGATTTCATCCAATTCTTTACTCATTTGAGTCTGATCGTCAATATCTACAGCAACATCAATGTCTCCAAGTCCTTTGTGGTTATTTGTGGTTTGTTCAGTAACTGAAGTTTCAATTTCAGTGTCATCATGATTCGAAGATGAAACAATGTTTGTTTCACACTCTACAGGTATGCCTTCTGAAGTTGGAGAATCATCTTTAAAAGGACACAAGGATGAAAAAATGGATTCCAATAAATCCACAGCTTCAGGGAGAATTTCATCATCCTTTGGCTGATCTTCCACCAAAGCTGGAAATGGATATTTCCTTTTAACTGGTTTTCTTTCCTCGGGATGTTCCTTATTTTCACTTGACTCGACATCTGATCTTAACTGTGAAAGAACATGAGAGCACGAAAATGCCATGTTTAGATTTTTAATTAAAAGATAAATAATACTTGTCTAAGGTCGTTTCTTAAAAGTAATTTTCTGCGTAACAAATAATATTACGCAGTATGTATTTAACTACGAAGATAATGCAAATATTTTATTAGTTTTTTAAACATCGAAGCCTAATGTTTTTTGCCGGTAATTGCAAGTTTCAGAAAATAAAAGTATTAAATTTAAAAATAGTTGTCTACAATTCAAAAGACCATAGAAAACAGTAGTGAATATGGAAAAAAAATACTACGATGCAATTATTAACTAAATAAACTTCTTGTTAACTTAAATTTTTCTTAGCTCTATGTCCAGACTCCCTAAGTAAAGCAAAAACAAACGCGCAAGTTCGATTAAAATCACTTCATTTCATTTTTGATTTTATTGATTGCTTGATTTCTGCAGAGCATTATAATGAAACTAAAGAAATAAGTTTAAGTTAATTTTAATTTATCAATGTTTAAGTTTTTAATTAAAATTCAAGGTTTTTTTAAATTTAGTGTTTTAAGAGAAGTCACAGAGTTTGTGGGGAATATGTATCGGAGGGGAAGAGGAAGGGAAAGTAGTAGCCTCTAAATACTTTTGCAAACCGTTAAATTTCTTAATTGAGAGCTTGGTTCAAAACCCGGTAAGCGGAAGCAAAACGAAAGTTCCCTTGTATATGCTGGAGATTGAGATGATAAATTTGTTATTTACATTTTTGTTGCTGCAAAAAAAAAAATCAATGTGAAATGGTTTTTAAATTGAAAATAAAAAATTCCATTTTCTGCAATTTCATCTTAAAATATTAATTTTTTACAATATTTTTGATATTCAATGGTGAAACTTCTTAAAGTTTTAATTAAAAATAAATTTTAGGCATACATAAAAGTGCAGACCACCAAACATGTTCATATCCTTGTTTGAAATGAAAAGCAAACACTCAAACATCAGAAAAAAATTTTACAAAATTAGCATTAAGAAAATTTAACAGTAAAACTGTGCAGCATAAAGAAAATTCTCATTGCAATCAATCGTTTTATATCTTGACACGAATAATCATATCTGAAATAGTTTCAATGCATTATTCATCTGAAATAGAATTATTGTTAAAACTTTTGCTTAAATGAGCTGGATTCTCATGGCGCACATAAAATTTTCTAATCGAAAGATAGAAGATCGTTTAGATAACATAATTAAACATGCATATTTTAAAATATCCATTATGACAAATAAGCAAAAATATTCTATTGATTAGAATTAGAAATAAAAATTGAATAGAAATAGAAATAGAAATCAATAGAAATCAATATAATCGTTGACTTCTATTCGAACATTTTTTAATCAAGAAGAAATCCAAGAAATTTAAGAAGTATCTTAGAAAATAAAATAGAAAATGCACATTGATATTTATAGAAAATAAAATTTCATAATTTTTTTTTTTTTTTTTGTATATTTTAGTATATTTAGTATATTAGTATATTTGTATTTATGTATAGTTTAGTATATTTTTGTATATTTGTATATTTTGTATATTTGTATATTTTGTATATTTTTGTATATTTTTGTCTATACGATTTCATTTCTTTGCCAGAGCTCATTTGCTGTAGTCATTGGAAAAAGGGAGGAAGGTGAAATTCTCATGACAATTTCTGAAATAATCGAACAGATGTGGTCAATTTGTGAAAGACAACCTTAACATACTGGTCAAAGGCCAGAATTAAATGAAGAAACTTGAAAATTGCTGATGATATGTAACCTGAAATTGTTGATTGGATGGTGGCAACTTCAAAGGTAGGATACTGTCATATCCTATAAAATGTTTGTAATGTTTTTATTTCCAATGGCAGATTTTGAACAGTTACAGCAAAAATAAAAAAAGAACAAAGAATACAACAAAACATGCTGAAACAGAGTTCATTAATCTAACATAATGCCAAGTTGTAGATCTTTTAGCCACTGAAAAGTGTTACCAGGTGCACCACGGGGAGGTAGATCTACTGCTGTTTGTAATGCAATAGTGATTATTCAGCATACATATTATGTATACTAGAAGGAACATAGAAGGTAATAAATATGTGCCCAATGTGCAACATTTGAGAGTTCGCACTGAATTGAGATACTCTTGTGACAGGGATTTATCACATTCGTTCTTGGAATAAACATGGAACATTCGTTTCAGTGTTGTTGCACACTTTAACAACTGTTCTGTCTTAACCCTCGACAGTATTCATCAGATAAAAAAAATTTGATTATGTTCCTCGCCAATTAATATAATTGAACACTATTATATAAATCGAGATTACAGCTCAACTGCAAAGATTTGATTTTTAAATAAAAGCAAGATATTAAATATCTTGTCTTTCTTTGTCGAAGTGATAGATTCAATCTTATCCATGTGAATTATGGAGAATTTTCATATACATTTCACGATATATACGAAAAGGAAATCATTAAATGTGTACCTGAAAGGGCTTTTAACCATCAATATTATATTTTTATGTTAAATGTAAAAATAAAAATTCTAAAAACCCGATTAATGAGCTTGATGAAGATTCCAAAAGATAAAAAACGCACTAAACCACAAAAGTAATTTTCACTCTGAACTCGGAAGGAACAGTTCTTATACGGATATGATCAGAATTTAAAGGGGATGGAAATGTAATGATGTTGCAATTCCATTTAATACTCTGCAGCAGAGAGTTGTCGGATCGAATCCCGACATTGTTTAATTATTTTGTCCCCGCTCTGGTTTTGCCACTTTTTACACTCTTTGTGTCCATTAGATGGCGCCACTATTTCCCCTTTGCTAACTAAACTCATAACTGCTGTGTAACTTCAATTACGCGATGAAACAAAAAGCATTTTTCAAGAACATCAAAACAACAATTAATGCTTCATCAAGGATTATTTCCCCTCTTCATGCTGAAAAAAAAAAACAGTTTAATTTTTCATCTACAATTGGCTCATATTCACAGACTTTTCAAATTTTTACTAAATTATTGTGATACTACATTTTGCGAGATGTATTTACTTTCCATATGTGTGAAATGTTTTTCTCCTCTTTTTGTAATTCCCTTTAATGTATGCATTATCCTAAGCTTAAATCTACTAGTTCGTATCCCTGCCGCCACTCTTGACATAACAAAACTCGTTCTGATATCACGTCCTCTTCTTGATGTCCCTTTATTATTCGCCACATCTTCTTATAAGGGAAACAGAAACAGACGTACGCTTACAAAGTTCCTATGGAGCAAAAAAAACTCCAAAAAAAAAAAAATATCCACGAATTAAAATATTGAAATAATCTGAAAATTGCATCAATTATTAAAAGAAAGCAGGAAAAAAAAATTAGAATTAAAATTGAAGTTACAAAAATAATGGAAAGATAAAATAAGATAAAGAGATTAAATTAATCTGATACAATTAGGGATCCTTTTCATGTTTCCATGAAAATAAAAATAAAATAAAGAGCTAAAAACACAGCTTCAAGAAAGAACATGGTGCCAAAAATAAGCGTTAGTTCCTTCAGAATTCTTTGGCTTGTACAATTTATGATAAAACTTTCAACGAGATGGCGCTGCTATATTGTTGTGCTTGTCGATTTCTAGAGTTTACTAACAAATGAAGTTAAACGCCGTAGGGTCAACTTTTTTTTTTTTTTTTTTTTAATAGTTACTAGTCAGCAGGATTGTTTTCTGTCGAACACAACAAGCTGCGAATAACAATATTTTATAATTTACAATTAAAAATTTAATAAATGATTATTTTAAGTCAGATGAGTAGAACGAAAATTGAATAAGGGTCTGACATGTCTTGTCGAATGAAAGACCAAAATAAAGAAAATAATTTTCTTATTCGAACTCAAAAAAACAGTTACATATCAGAAACAAACTAAATCCATATTCTAGAGAAAAAAAGGTTTTTTCAAATAACGTTTATTGCTAAAAATTATCAAATATTTTAAATTTACTTATTTAGACATATTAGATTGTTGCGACATTTAGAATTACAAAGTTTGCCAAACTTTTTACATTTGCATTTATTAAACTTGCATTGCGTCTTGCAAATACAGCGCTGATATCCCTGACCTCCAGACAGAGATGATTTCCTAACACATTCTCGAAATGATATTGCTACATCTGGAACATCGTCAAGTAAAATAAATTGTCCTTCACAGAAATGTGAACTGATTTCTGGCATACAAGTGTGAAAGCCTTTCTTGTTTTGTTCCTAACTGATAAAACTCTTCCTTTTCAATTGATAAAACTCTTCATTTTCAACTGATAAAACTCTTCATTTTCAACTTCTAATATCACCGCTAATAAATTTCGTGTATCACTTCTTGCTCTGTCAACGTCTGGTACCTATAATTTCACTGTTGTCACCAACTTTACCTGAAGGAAATTATAAGATATGAAAGTTTCAACGTTTTCTTTGCATGCGATTCTAGACCTTCTTTAGCACTTATTCTACGTTTTCTTATTGGCTCTTACCAGCTTAAAATATCTGACTGGATTAAAGGGACCGCTGCTTCATCTTCTTTCTTAGTCTCAAATGTAACTCCAGGATCATTTTGTGATGAATCGTTATTGTTCACATCGAAATCATCTTCTTTTTTTTACTATTAATTCAGACGCGGTACTACAAATGATGCTAACAAGAGAAACGCTGATTCATTGAAATATAAATACTTAACACTTACACACAAAATTGGACCTAAACAGGAAGTCGCCATAAATTTAAACATTTATTTACACGTTTATTAAACATTTATTTATAAATTTAAACATTTATTTTACACACGTTACTACACGTTTCACTTACGGGTGGGGGCGGGCTTCAAGCCCACCAACACACCTACACACACACACACACATATATATATATATATATGCTTATCATATATTATTTGTATATTTTTATTATACCACTAGGTTTTTATTTGTTTTTAGTGGATGGACACATTGCATTGCATTAGCCATCAGTTTAGTATCCGTTTCATTTTTCTAACAACAAATTGTAAAATTATTTGTAAATTTCTTTAATTTACTTAAACAATTATTACTTATTAATTTGTTCATGTAACATGAATGTGAATGTTTGCTCACAAAAGCATAATGACATAATGAAGCTTGTGTATTTCCACATTTTCAGGGATGAAATGGATTTTTTTGGAAATTTTTTTTCAAAGTGAAATCATTTGAGGATCTGTTCTCTTGAAACTAGAATCGTAATAATAACCCCAAGATCCTCTTTCCGTGAGAAGAAACAGTTTATTTTTATTTTGAATAATTTTAATTTAAAAAAACTAAAAGTTGACATATGTGCCGAGGTCTATGAAGAAGTTAAAACTGTTCTCAATAAAAATTTAAAACTATTATCTTTTATAGAGTTATAACTTTATAATTTTTATTATTATATTATATAGAGATTGTAAAGATTTTTAAGATCATAACTGATTATATAAAGATTTATAAATAAGTTATAATTATTATAAGATTTACAATGGTAATCAAATAAATTATTTGCATTACATTTTATCGGAAACCATTTTGGGGGGCTGGATGGATTTTTATGCAATATGGTAAAATAGTTTGTAAGTAAATCTGATAACGGTTTATTTTTAAGAATTGCAAAAACAGGAATATTAATAATGAGCAATGAATATATTTAAAATTTTTATTTATCTTGGGACGTTGAATATCATATAGATTGTTGAGGCTAGCTGCCCGACACCAATCCTGTGATTCATACAAGAAAGCTTCCAGTTAAGGGCCTGACGGCCGAGTGGCCAGCGCTCTGGAGCTCGGTACCACAGGTTTCGGGTTCGTATCCCGGCGGTGCCATGGATGTTTGTAGTGATTCGGAATCCACTTTAAACCATAAGTCCCGGTCTAATAGAATCGTAGAGCGTTGCGGGGGTATTGTTACTCCGCGTCCTTAGCTTATCTTCAAGTTACACGCGCCACCTGGGTAGTGCTAAGTGAGTAACGCCGATGCAGGTGCAGCCCTTATGGCATAAAAGATCACAGTCTAAGTATTTGCCAGCTGCATTAGGAAAAAAAAAAAAAGTTCCAATTAAGGAGGAAAAAGCAAATAAATTGGGAACAAACTTCATGCTTTAAGCAAGTCCCATACAATTTTGATTAAAAAATCAGATTCATTCATCGAATCGTAGAGGAATGTTCAGATACGTAATAAGCGAAGCATCGTTCTCCATTCATCAAACAATGTATTCATTTAAGACGGAGCATCGTACGACATCCGCTCGAAGCACGTGTTTCCCGAACCATATCTTCAACCCTTTCTTCTTCTTCGACGCGGAAACTGTGTCCCACACAGATAAACACCGGCGCATCTGTTCAGAAAAACCGAGTCTCCGCTAATGAAGATTAACCAGGACTGCTTGATTTCGCTCGAAAAGGCAGCCAACGGAAGTCTCTCAAGGTCTCTGCCATAAATTTCACACTTGTAATAATTGGAACAGGACTCGAACAATAACCTGGCTGTTTTTCCTCACTAATTGTGCAAAAGGATGCCACACATTGCATCGTTAAGGAATTCGTTTCCTCAAATCAGGGTGAGTACAAGTATAGATCTGCCAGTTATATTCAGTGGAAAGGTAAGTATCAGCCTTAAAAGAGAAAACTGACAAATCGATTGCATATTAAAGGTGTTGCACAGACATATGCGATCTTGAAAGAACAAAACAGTTTAACAGCCATTATGGCATTTTTTTCAACAAATTTTTCTTTTCATAATATAAAATTTAAAATATTTCCATAGAAACACAGTCACAATCGTCACCTTTAGCTCCATTAGTGCCCATCACAACAATTCTTCCCGCCGTTGTTGCTTTGCAATGGCGGCCACTATAGGAACACGTCATGTAAGGGGAGATCTATTTCGAGTAAGGGAGATGCAAGTCAAGCCGCAAATGCTCAAAATGTAATTAAATCCATCTTATTAAAATATTAGAGAGATATACTTACTTTTATTAAACTATTAATCATAAAAGAAATTTTTAGACTACTAAAACAGAAAGAACTATCAGAGTAACAGTTATTAAAAGTAAGAATTTTTTAATGTAACAATGTTAAAATACTATATTTCGATTTTGAGCTTTTTTTTTTTTTACTAAACCTTGGAGATTTTACCATCCTTATCTTAGGTTTTGATAAAAAAAAAAAATCGAATTGGAAGGCCCTTATCTAATCTTTTATGATTTTAACAGAATAGTCTTCATACAGACACAATTTTGTTCAATAATAATATTTCGCGTATTTAAGAGCTAAGCTCAATATTGCTTATTCGTAACTAAACTGCTTGAATGAAAAATTGGGTTTGGTAGCTATTGCGTTTGAATTTCTGAAACCGGATATCTTGTCAAAAAACGAAATAGTTTTTTTTTTGGGGGAGAGGAAGGATTTTGTCAATTTAGTATTAAATTTTAGCGAAAATCGCATTGGTTTCCGTGATCTAGATCCCTTTACGTTGATTTTGAATTCTTTATAGATGAGGAATATTTTTATGTAGATATTGAATTTGTTTAAAATCCGATCAACTGCAAGTATTTTTGGATCCTCTTCATTGTTCTTTACTTTATACCCCACATCTCACCCCTGTACTCAAGCGTAGTCCCTTACCATTCGCGGTAAGGTGAAGGGCGGAAAAATAATAGTAAGGGTAGTAAAAAGTTATAATTATTTGAGTACAGTGAATTATAATACAGAAAAGAAAAGTACTCTATGGTACAATGTAACTAACATAAGCATAAGTGAGGCGAGAAGAATACAAACCAGAAGGAAGGAATAATGGTGATGGAGCTTATATAAATAAAGTATGACATGGGGTACAAAATAGTATGACGGTTTTCATTCTACGAAGGATGGAATACTTTTGTTCGGTGTGATAGTATGACCCAGGTATTTCAAGGGCAATGATTTCTTGTAATGTGTTGTTAATTTAAGGACGACACAACGGGATATAGTATATAAAGTTTATTGTTCCTTTTGTATATAAAGTTAATTAATTTGATGATATTTCCATCAGATCCATGGATTATGAATTATATTTCTGTGAAAATGAATATAAAAAAGGAGAGGAAATTTTAGATGGCTTGATTCTGTGACAAGAGAAGTAGTTCCAGAGTGGAATGGTTCTCCAGTTTCTCCACAGGAGCAGAAATAATCTTCTGAGAGGTTGAATCTTTTAAGATATGCTGGAACTTGAGATAATTGTACTTTCTTCACTGTACTAAAATTTTCATTAAAAAAATGAACCATGCAAAGCTTTTCTCACCTTCTCTAGAGCAATTAAACGTACAAAAAATAACCATAGAGCGCCAAACCAAACACATAGAATGTCATACGAAAAAGCATTTAATTACTTTCATATTGAAACGACTACCACTCAATCAACAATAAAATTCTTCAAAAAAAAAAAAATTTTCAAATACAAGAATTCATTTTTTATATAAAAAAGGCAGCATATATTAAAGTGCAAAGATGACCTTGTTTTTTAAAGACGAATGTGTCAATTACAACTCTTATGCTGTTAATTAATTAAATAGTTCACATCTAATCAGTTTCTTTTCTAATTGGAATCGTTAGTGACTAATGTCTGATTTCGATCAAGGATATATGAAGCACGAATCTTATAACTCGGTGTTTATTATGAAAATGATAAATATATTTATTTGATGAATGTTTGTCTTTCTGCTCACAAAGCTTTTTTTTTTTTTTTCGATATATCTCGCAACACAAAACATTAATTATAAAGCACTATTTCCTCAAACACAAGAGGGATTCTTGTTCTCTTATATCAATTTCTATCATTCAAGGAAAAAAAAAATAGGCTGTATATAAAAATATATTCATTTTTAATACGCAAATAGTGAAATTTTCGAGTAGCAGAGTGCTATTGTGGCTAGTTGAGCAAAAGTTTCCACTTATACTATTAAAGGGGTTCAACCATCATAATTATTCAAATATTACAAGAAGCATTATCCAATTCAGACAGAGAAGTCTATTAAGTGATGGTTAAATCAAATTTTATAAACATAAACTGATCCTTAGATATTATTTTGAGGGAAATGAAACAATAAATCAAACATTTCATTCTGCATCAAGGTTATTTTCAATAGTAAAAGTAACACAAATAAATGAAATGAAAATTTTTAGTTATGCTGCTTTATTATTGAAAAGATTTTGAAATTATTTTGCAATATTTTTTATTACAAAACGTCTTTTTTTAGATTTTAATGAAAGGAATATATCTGGATTTCAAAGAAAAGGAAAATAATTCTTTCTATTTAAAGTAGATTAATTTCAAAAAAATCCTTAATATATTATAGTGACACAAAACACTTTAATCGATGAACAGAAATTTTAGAAGTATTTGAACTTGAATAACAAGTGAGAAAATCGTTGCTGAGATTTGTAAAAAATGTAATGTAAGTAATATTTAAATTTTTATCTCAGTAAAAAGAAACGAAAATTTTTAGAATTTATGAAACACTTCAATTGCATTTTTTTAATGAAAACAGAAATAAGCAAATAAATGAAAGAGATAAAAACAGGAAACAAGTAAGATAAAATTAAAAGACGGATATACGTTCTCGAATTTTAATTTATTATATATGAACATACTTTGCTGGACGAATACATGTGGTAATATACCAATATTCAATAACACAAGAAATTTATGAAGCTTTTGGTCAGAATACTACAAGAATCATCAAATTCTATAGCCACGGGAATATAACAATGTTAGCTTTCATAAAGAAACATTTGTTCAAATACTACAAGAAGCCCTTCAAATTCTATCTCCACGGAATATACCAATGTTCTTTAACTCTAAATCAGGGGTGGCCAACCCAAATGATCTTGCGGGCCACTTTGGAAATTCATAACGCCGCATATAAAATTATATATCACCATATTAGATTTAGACCCACTGTAGACATTTTTTGGAGTGAAAAATTTTTTAACGTAATGAGTAATTACTTTTGTGTTTACTATTATTCTTGCATGTCAATACAGATAACACAATAATGATGATACTAAATGCACATTGTAAAGAAATATAAACACTAAATATGAAATATAAAAAATGTATAAATATAAACGAAATGAAAAAAAAAAAAATGAAATCATTCAAAAGTATTTGTTTGACTAGTGCGAAATGTGTTTCTCCACCCTTTCACTTAGCTTTTGCAAATCGATCTCAATATGGGTGTTTGTACATCGTAATGGATGTTGCAGGTGAGCGTCCGTTATGATTGAGCATGTTTTATGTTGGGTTCATTTCATTTTCGAAAAAAAAATATTCTCAGGTATAAGTTGAGCCAAAAGCGTTAACAACGTGAATTAAGAGTCTAGTTTGCCCTGTTATCAACAATCAACTGTGTGTATCTAGGGATGGTCACTACGTCACTGAAGTCACTTGAAGTGAAACATAGAACCTGTTATATTGCATGCGCGCGCATCATGAGTTCGCAGAATATAATTTCATTATTCTGCGAACTCATAACTGTAAACTCATAAAAGTACCAGTCAATATCTGTCCTATATTTGCAAGAATATTATTTTAAAATCAAAGTTAATTTTTTCTCATCATTTCGACAGTCAATTTTTGAATATAGGGATGCACACATAATGTATTTTTTTAATGCATTGGTTTTCATTACTTTGGCCATTATAAATATATTTTTAAAAGTATGATAAATCTCAGGAGCCGGAAAAATATTCAAGGCGGGCCGCGGGTTGGTCACTCCTGCTCAAAATTAAAAAGCTATTATTGAAATATTGTGAAGTAAAACTACCAAATTCTGACTGTGAAGTCTGTTATGTGATGATTAAATTAGCTTTTATAAGATTAATCTGCCTCTCCATCAATTACAGCTTGTGTAAGCACAGTCGGGGTTCTGCTGCCCACTCAAATATAGAAACCACACAAAAAGCTGGAAAAATAAGATTCTTAGATTACTAACTGATTCTCCATGGTACTTCAGAAAAAGCTGATATCAGACACACACTTTCCCTCCCTAGTTTTAGAAAATATGTTTGCAAAATCTCTAATAACTTTTATAATTCTCTTAACAACTCTGTTTTAAAGAGCCTCTAAATTTTTTTATGAATGACATTTCATTTCATGGAGAAAAAAAAAAGGGCATCTCACATTTCTTAACATCTTAAAATAATCCCTAACAGGCTGTTATCTGAGGTACCATCTCTACTTTTTTTTTCCCTGGGATACTGATCTGACAGTGCTCAACGTATACTTCTATTTTCTTAGTTGTCTCATTTTTTTGTCCTTTATGTTTTTATCTTTATAATTAAAAAAAGGGTTTTAGTTATTTCTTTTATTTACTTTAAAAACTCAAAGGACATTAGACCAATGCAACTTAACTAAACCACAAAGATAGAGCTAGATGGATAGATTAGATCAGTGAATACAATCCTAGCTTTTGTTTAGTAAAAAAAAAAGCATTTAAATGCTAGATAAATGTTTCATTCAATCTTCTATTTTATTTCAAACTGGATCTCCATGCAATCTACAATAATAATTTTTAATTTTCTGAAATTTTGTTGATTGCAGCCGTAGTCAAATGGCATAGCTATCTTTCACATTACAAATATATAAATCTAAGACACTAGAATAGGGGTGGCCAATCCAAATGATCTTTTGGACTACTTTTAAAAATGCATCTTAACTCCGCGGGCCGCCTATAAAATGTTATATCCCCCTATTAGATTTAGACCCACTATAGATATTTTTTGGAGTGAAAATTGAAACAGAATGAGTTATTATTTTTGGGTTTACTATTGTTCTTACACGTAAACATAGATAATATAATAATAATAACACTAAACGCACATTGTACAGAAATATATAACACTCAAAATTAAACATAAAAAAATATATAAATATAAATGAAAAAAAAAAAAAATAATGAAATCATTAAACAATATTTATTTCACGAGTACGATATTTATTTCTCCACTCTTTCACTTAGCTTTTGCAAATCGATCTCCATTTGGGTATTTGCACATTGTAGTTGGTGTTGCAATCGTAATTATAATTGGTGCTGCATCGTAATTGGTGTTTATACACTCATGTCCATAAATTAAGGATAATTCAAAATCACACAGAAATTGAACTCTAAAATAAAAATTTCACCTGTAGAATTATCACACACATCTTGAAGAAGAATATGCAAATTACATGAAACCACCAGATGGCGCGGATAGTACGTCACAATGACGGGAGTGTAAGAGAAGGGGTATATAAGGAATGGTGGCAAAGAAGTAAAATTGTTCACAAGCGCTTTAAAAGCCTTTCAGTGCAATAACCGCATAGTTATGGCACAAAGGAAGCATTGGGATGATTTTTTACGTGGTAGAATTATCGGACGACTGGAATGTGGACGTACCCAGCTGGAAGTATCCGAGGAACTTGAATCGCCCAGAGTGTCATCTCCAGGCTTTGGCAACGATTCCAAGATGATGGTAATGTGAGTAGATGTTACAGCACAGGTCGCCCCCCGTGTTACAACGCCGAATGAGGACCGGTATTTAGCAGTTACTGCCAAAAGAAACAGACGGAACACAGCATCAGACCAGTCTCGTCAGCTCTCTTCAGCTACCAGTACGACAGTTTCAAGGCAGACCGTGTACAAACGCTCAGGGCACATTGGTCTACATGCTCGTAGGCCTGTCAGATGTGTTCCACTTACCGCAACTCACTGTCGCCTGCGATTAACCTGGAGTAGAGAGCATGCATTGTGGACACCGCAACAGTGGTCTTGTGTGATGTTTTCCGACGAGTCCAGGTTTAGTTTGCAGTCTGATTCTCGCCGGACTTTCATATGGAGAGCGCCAGGTACCCGTTACCACCAAGAGAACACCATTGAACGACACCGTTACGGTTGTGCAGGATGGCTTGTTTGGGGAGGAATTATTCTTGGTTCCAGAACTGACCTGCATGTTCAGAGTGTAACGGTGACAGGCCACATCTATCGGGATGTCATTCTGGAACAACATGTACGTTTGTTTCGGGGCGCCATGGGTGCTGAATTTCTGTTTATGGATGACAACGCCCGTCCTCACCGTGCAAACTTTGTATACGAATGCCTTCAATTGGAGGATATCTCACGTATGGATTGGCCAGCATACTCACCGGACTTGAATCCAATAGAGCATGTGTGGGATATGCTTGGCTGACGAATTGCAGCCCGTCAACCCCCTCCCACCTGTCAACCGGAACTTCGGAGGGCATTGCTTGATGAGTGGTGTAATATTCCCCAAGATTAGATTGATAATTTGATACTCAGCATGCCTAGGCGTTGTAAGGCCTGTATTGCATCGTCCGGGAGACATACTCCATATTAACCATCATACTAACCATGTTATACTGTTTTTTGTAAATAGGTTCTTTTTTTAAATTTGCTCCGGGGAGTAAAAATCGCAATTTTTATTAATTATGCCAAACATATAGCATCTTTTTTGCTCTTTACCTTTTGTTTAATAAATGACTTTACAAATAAGTCAAATTTGTTTTGCTTCTGTCTCTTTCTTTGCCTGAACTTCATTATCCTTAATTTATGGACATGAGTGTAATTTAATTATTCTGCGAACTCATAACTGTCAACTCATAAATAATACAGGCAATATCTGTCCTATATTCCCAAGAATATTATTTTCAAATCAAAGTTCCTTTTTTCTTATCATTTCGACAGTTCATATATAGGGATACCCGCAGAATGTAATTTTTAATGAATTGATTTTCCCTACTTTGGCCATTATGAAATAAATTTTGTGTGATACATCTCGCAGGCTGAAAAAATGTTCAAAGTGAGCCGCATTCGGCCCGCGGTACGCGGATTGGCCACCCCTGCTCTAGCATTTGATGATATTGACCAATTAAAAATTCAATTCAAATATCGAATATTTCCATATTCAAATTCATTAACTTTGGCATACCATTTTAAAATAAAAAAACTTTATAATTAAATTTTACAAAAATGTTTTGAAAAAAAAAAAGAAACAAACTACAATTGAATGTGGAAGAATTTTACATAAATAACAATTACGATAATGTAGAAATCTCTAGTTTTTTAAACAGCAAAAGTTTTGGAAAGGAATTTTTTAATTATTTTTCCTTATTCTTTTAATTAAGCCTGATAAAGAAACATTTTTAATTAATTCCAAGCTAAAGTAAAACACAAACACACATTTAAGAGAATCGATTTTTCAGCAAAACATCTATTTTATAATTATTTTCTGATTGTTATTGGATTTTTTTATCTTGCTTTTGATGATATTTATCGTATAAAAATTTGAGTTCAAATGTCGAATATTTACATATTTAAATTTATTGACTTTGACATATCATTTTAAACTAAAAAACTTTATAATTAAATTTTACAAAATTTTTTGAAGAAAACAAACAAATTAAAATTGAATGTGGAAGAATTTTTTTTAAATTTATTTATATTTTTATTGAATTTCTTAATTTATTCTAAAATACCCTTAGTTTTCATTTCAATTATTTTTATTGTGCCAATCATTTTTAATATGTTTTTCGAGATTTATCCAATCATAAATGGAATTTTCTTTTGATTTATTCCGAATCAATTTCTTAATTCACGCACCTGTAGGAAATAATACTTCAATTACAACTCTTTTAGGGCAAGCGAAAAAAAAATCTCCCTGAAAATAAATGCTTCCACTTTTTAATGACTATTATTTATATCTTTGATTTGCATGTAAATGGAAATAACATAATCAAGTTATTCCATTTAACGACTACGAAATGTGGAACAAGTTATTCGGCGAAAGCACTTTTGCCGCGCCTAATTAGCATTTCCTTAAAGAGGTGATTTCAACGACATTTTGAGGAAATGAAAATCATAAACAAATCTCGTCTAACTGCGTATTCGTGACTCAATCATTTTTTTGCACCCTTTCGGAACGTTCAAGACAGAATACCAAAGAGTTCTAAAAAAGAGAGTAAAAAAAAGACCTTGATCTTTTGCAAATCAAAAATGCAAATGAATATCTATGAATTAAAATCAGATTACTCATACATGGTGGCTTTGAGAACGGAATAAAAAAAAAAATAAATAAATAAATAATAAAAATAGGGTCTTCTTTAGCTTGGTGACCCGACTTGGAGCCTTAAGGCTTTCAAAACACCAGGAGCCACGAGGCCTTGAATATATTTTCCACTTGTCACTTTCATTCCTCATTGGCATTCGTGTAACTCAATCTATGGCAGAGCGTTTACTCTCTGCATTCACATATGTTAAGGAGTTTCACAACATATCGCGTTGCGTTATTGGAAGTAAGGATGGTAATCTTAAACGGTTACTTGGAGTAGTAACTGTAGCAGCTCTGATAGGATAACACATGTTAAGGAGGATTTATAGCACATTACCTGTGTAAAATGTCATCTCTGTTTACATCATGGGTTGAATTAATTCTCGCAGGATTTTTTTAATTGTTTATCGAATTCTCCTTTTTTTTTTAAATTGTTACATTATCTTTAATCTTTTACATTTAAAAACAGAGATATATTTATGACGGATTCTTATTCCTCACTTTAAATTGACCGCGAACCACATAAAGAATCAAACACAGAATATTATCTAATAGTATATTAATTATTCTTTTACATATAACAAATATAAGTGTAATAATATGATTAAACAAGAATTTGGTACATTAAATTATACTAATTTGATAAACGTTTTAGCGTTTGATTCGTTTTCAGTAATAATACTGCACAGCAATGATTTAATAAATGATTTCCAATAATTGATATTGCTTAAAGTAAATATGAAAGTATAATTGCCAAGTTGGCATTTGGTTTCAGCCTCATTGTTATTATTTAAAATAACAATATCATTCATGCAAATTACTTACTCCTTCTGTATTTGCTTCATTCATTCAAATTTCTTACTATATCTGTATTTTTTTCATTCCTGCAAATTTCTTACCATATCTGTATTTTTTCATTCCTGCAAATTTCTTACTATATCTGTATTTTTCCTTCGTGCAAATTTCCTACTGCATCGGTATTTTTTTTTTTTTTTATTCAAGCAAATTTCATTCATACAAAGCTTCAAAGCTTGAAAACCGCAATTTTTTTTACACCAGTTCGATGCATTACGAAATGCATTTTGCACGTATTTCAATGTGCAAAATCAAATGCTCGAGTTAAATTAGTTTGATTCCATCCTCCATTATTATTTCAAGGGGGGAATTAAGTATGGGAGTTTTTTTTTTCTTAAAAAATCGATTATACTCATTTTTCTTTAGTAAATCAATTAAACTAGCTGTTGAGCAATACTAATACTGATGAACAGAACATGACAAGTTGCCATTACCGGACTCAAAGGGAAAATCAAAGGATGGATTAAAAACGGTAAATTGCAAGAGAGCAGAACTGGTTTCGGTGTTAGAAAGGGTTCAAAGATTAAGTGAAGAAGGGGGCATGGCGAAAAATCTGGTTCAGGGCTGCAATCCCTTAAAAGGACTCGGATCAATTTAGAGTCTCATTTAGTTTCCAGTTTTACATGCATAAAACACTTAGCGAAAAATTTACATTTAAGTATCCATTAGGTGTTTGTTTTTGTGGCAATATTTTTCAAGGCTACTTTAGAATGATGAGAATATCGGAAAGTGACGTAAGTTTTCAATTTTTTGTCACACATTATTGCTTGATGTAGTACAGGCTGTCTTCTGGTTTTTATGGGATTTTTAATGGGATTCAACTAATGAACGACGATTTGCCAGGTTGACGGAGAGCCTTGGCTGCCTAGCAACCTCTATCACCTGCTTTGTGGATGAGAGAAGTGTCTTAAGCTTAAAGCCCAAGATTAGATAGAAAAAGAGTAAGATATACATTATATATATGACGTATATATATATATACATACATACATACATACATACATATATATATATATATATATACATACATACATACATACATACATACATACATATATATATATATATATATATATATATATATACATACATATATTAATTTATTTAAAAAATTAACTTATTAATTTTATATATATTATTTATTTTTTAATTTTTCCTTATTATTTTTTTCATTAAAAAAGAAAATTATGTATGAATATAATTTTTATATTATTGTTATTATAATTTTTAAGTAAGAAAAAAATAAAAGGTAATAAAAAAAATAAACAATAGAAACAAAAATAATTGAAGAGGGGAAATTGTAACTCAGCGGAGAAACTGCGTGGTCATATATAAAGGAGGAAACGTTAATGAATAATATTCAGAAAAGCGCGAGGTCTTTTGCGATTTTTGAAATCAGAAGTGTCGTCCTCATAGTTGTCGAGATCATTCAAAACAGAATGATTGATATTAGGAACGGAGTTATAATTCGGATGATGAACAAAATGATAGGGAATGCTTATCAATACCACATCAATAAAGAGAAGTAATACTTTTATAGTTTATATATGATATAAAATTTAAAACAAATTTTGGTATTTTAAGAGATGAAATAATGAATGTATTTATCTTCTAGAAAAAATAATTTTTTCAAATTAAAATAGAAATAAATATCTATTTATGAAAATATTATTTATTTCAAAAGTATGTTATAGCACATTAAAAACAGAATAGAGTCGGTTTAAAACATTATTATAGTAGATAACTTAAGTATTAAATCTGAATATATAAGGTTTTCCCAAAAATAGATGTCAATTGTTTTCATATTTATAGTTGATGAGTAATAATTATATCAATTTGTAAAAAAAAAAAAAAAAAAAACAGGTGTATTAAATTTTTAAAACATTTAAAAATATTATAAAATTACGTAAAAAGTGGATGCACAACTAGTTATTAATTTCATCTATGATGAAAAACTTATTCTTTACTGAAGAACACAATTTTGTTTATAGGCATATAAACAAATATATTTGTTTAAAATTCATTATCCTTACACGACACAACTTTAATGCAATCTTATTATTAACAGTGATTTTATATTTAGACCATAGGCGACCAACCCACGACCCGCGGGCCACATGTGGCCCATCTTGAATATTTTTGCGAGCCGTGAGATGCATCACATTTATACAAAATATATTTATTTTATAATGGCCAAAGTAGTGAAAAACCAATGTATTAAAAAAAAATACTTTATTTGTGCATTCATATATTCCAGAATTAGCTGTCAAAATTATGAGAAAAACTAGGAAGGGAGACTGCGTATCTGAAGTACCATGTAGAATCAGTTAGTAATCTAAGAATCTTATTTTTGTAGCTTTTTGTGTGGTTTCTGTATTCGAGTGGGCGGCAGAACCTCGACTGTGCTTACACAAGCTGTAATTGATAGGAGAGACAGATTAATGTAATAAAAGCTGATTTAACCATCACATAGCAGGCTTCCCAGTCAGAATTTGGTAGTTGTGCTTTTCTGTATCTCAATAATTGCTTCTTCATTTAGAGCAGGGATGGCCAACCCGCGGACCACGTTGAATATTTTTACGGCCCGTGAAATGTATCACACTTTTAAAAATATATTTATTTTAGAATGGCCAAAGTAGTGAAAACCAATGCATTAAAAAATACATTATATGTGCATCCCTATATTCAAAAATGAACTGTCGAAATGATGAGAAAATTAACTTTGATTTTAAAATAATATTCTTGCGAATCTATGGCAGATGTTGCCTGTTTTATTAATGAGTTTACAGTTATGAGTGCGCAGAATAATTAAATTACATTCTGCGAACTCATGAGGTGCGCTTATCTTGGAATATCTAATATAACAAGATCTATGTTTGATTTTGATGATTTCATTTTTTTATTTCGCTTATATTTATATATTTTTTATATTTCCTTTTTAGTGTTCTATATTTCTTTACAATGTGCGTTTAGTATCATTACTATTATATTATCTGTGTTTACATGTAAGAATAACAGTGAACACAATAATAATATCACGTTATGTTTCAGTTTTTCACTTCAAAAAAATGTCTACGGTGTGTCTAAATCTAGTAGGGGGGATATATAATTTTATATGCTGCCCGCGGAGTTAGGATGCATTTCCAAAGTGGCCCGCAAGATCATTTGGGTTGGCCACCCCTGGTTTAGACCAATACCTTTACATTGATTCTTTTAAAAATGAGAAAAAAAGTATAACGTATCACACTATTTAAGCGTTAAACAAACAAGTAACATAAAAAAAAAAAAAAATTTAACGTCAATTCCTACTTTTTTTTTTTTACTCTATTGCAGAAAAGTCTTTTACAAATAATTTTCATTCATTTTTTTAAGTTTATATGGCGCCATCTATTGGTAGATATATGCAACTTAAATCTAAAAAAACTAAAAATTAGTGAATTAAATTTAATTACTGAATTAAAATTTGAAAAAACTGTATCAACATCAGTGTCATCCACCACAAGTTTTAAAAAAAATGTATTTGAACTCGAGTGGATGAATAAGAAGTATTTTATGAACGATTGAAAATTTGAGCAAGATATATATAGGGAGAGTTGTGAGCTAATAGAAGGAATTGAAAACGCTCAACACTTTGACTTGCAGGTCACGTGAGCATGTGTTGACAATGATTACTCCGCCGTAAGAATAGGTTTTTCCCAGAATGTGATTTTACTTATCGTAACGGAATAGGTTTGAAAAGTGGTCACGAAACAAGCTTATGCGTATCATACTGATTGCTAAGTAACATTTAGGTCTTTCCTGATAGAATACTTTGACTGAGGGTTAGAGCGGGGGTGGGCAACCCACGGTCCGCCTTGAATACTTTTCTGGCCAGTGAAATTTATCACATTTTTACAAAATATATTTATTCTATAATGGCCAAAGTAGAGGAAACCAATGTATTAAAAAATACATTACGTATGCAACCCTTTATTCAAAACATCTTATATAAAAAAAAAAATGTAAGTCAATTCCTATTTAGGTCAACAAAGAAAAAAATTTTATTTTAGTTATTTTCACAATAATTAAACTGGCGTGCATTTGAAAATCAAATAAAAAAATTTTTTTTCTCCCATATAAAACTAAAATTAATTAATTTAATTCGATGAATGAATTAATATTTGAAAAAAAAAACTGTATTGACATCAAGTGTCATCCACTACAAGTTTAAAAAAATGTATTTGAATTTGAGTGGATGAATAAAAATATTTTATGAACAATTGAAAATTTGAGCAAGATATATATAGTGAGAGTGTGAACTAATAGTAGGAATTGAATACCATGAAATATGTAAAGGAAATAAGAAAACTTACAGCTGCTTTTGAAAGCCAATGCAGTAATATAGAGTTAAATAAATGCAACAAAATTTTTTAAATAGTTTCATCTCTCTTTCATGTTGAAATCAAGTCGGCCCCAGAACATCTCCAAATGGAGTTGGTTGATTTACAAAGCAATATTGAATTAAAACCCCTTTTTTGAAGCATTAGAGTAAAAAAAAAAAATTTTTTTATAACACTGACGACACAAAAGAGAAATTTTCTAATTTGAGAAATCGGCAAAAAAAAGTTGTTAGCGCTTTGGGTTCAATTTACACCTGCGAATATTTCTTTTCTAAATTGAATTGGACCCAATAATGAACATGAACATTGAACATTGAATGACACAATTGAACATGCTCAAATATAACAGACGCTAACCTGCAACATCCATTACGATGTGTAAATACCCAAATACCCAAGTGAAAGAGTAGAGAAACAAATATCACACTAATAACATAACTATTTTTTTTAGGTTTTCATTATTTTTACTTCGTTTATATTTATATATTTTTTATATTTCCTTTTTAGAGTTCTATATTTCTTTACAATGTGCGTTTAGTATCATTATTATTATATTATCTATGTGTACATGTAAGAATAATAATAAACACAAAACAATAACTCATTCTGTTTTCACTTTTCCTCCACAAAAATGACTACAGTTGATCTAAATTTAATAGAGGAATATATAATTTTATATGGGTTTAATAATTTTGGGTTTACCACCCCTGGGCTAAATAGACCGGGACCTATAATTTAACATGGATTTCGAACCACTTACAAACATCCCTGTTGCTGCCAGGATTTGAACCTGAAGCCTGAGGTACCAAAGGCCAGAGCGCTAACCAATTGACCATCTGGCTGTCTACATTTTCTTTTAAATAAATAATCATCAAGATTAGTCTTTTTTCCTTTGTAAATATTTATTCTTATCAACTGTATAAGATTTTAGAAAGGAACGTTGGCCGATGCCCTCCATCTTTTTATAAAAAATCGCCTGAAATGTCTTACTACAAAATAACAGAAGCAAGTAAAACTTTAAAATAATTCATGTGTCGTTTCAAGGCTTTTCTTCTGATAAAACTGTTCTATATAAACGTAAAAAAAAAAAAAAAAAAAAAGACGAAGGCCTATCTTTTGAAAGGCGTTTCTTTTAAACGCGATAAACATACAAAAAAAATATAATTAAAATAAATTCTTCAAGTAATGGAAGAATCGTTATCATTAAGTTAGAAAAAATCTTACACAAGTTTTTTCTGTGGCAGAAGTCGTGACAACTAAATGATTTTATCAACTTATAGAAGCGAAATAAGGCAGTTTTTTTTTCTCTCTCTCATGTTCTTATTTTTTTTTTTTTACGCAGTTTTTCTCAAAATGATCAAATAATGTTTAACGCTGTTAAAAAAAAGTAAAAAGTGCGTTTAGGCGGTGTGTGTTTTGTAAAAGAAGGAAAAAAAACTCCTTTTTCGACAGTTTTCACTTTGCTTCTGTTATGTTTCGGTAGTTTGGAAGGTTTAACGACTTTAACTCAGATAATTTTCCCTTTTTTTTTTTCAACAAAGAAGTTGAGGGCGTTGAAGAGGAATACGCCTTTTGGCCTTAACGGAACATGATAATTATCAAGCTTCTTCTCTTTGACATTGCGAATCGCTTTTTGTGTAACTTAATCACTAAGCTTAGTAAAGCGTCGAAGAACTCTCAATTTTGTTACACAAACTGGAAGACAGCAGGATAATTTTCAGAGTTAAAAGTTTTAAATAGTAGAGAGTTTTTGCATACCGTAGTTTTATCGTCCGATATTTTTTCCTCCCTAGCGCGCATGCTCATAGGAAACATTATTACAGATACGCATGAGCAATTTCCTATGAGCATGTGCGCTAGGGAGAAAAAAAATATCGGACGATAAAAATACGGTATGCAAAAACTCTCTAATGTTTTATGGAAATTTTTTAATACTAATACTCAATAAGGTTATAAAACATTGGCATACAAAATCATTTTGTTGTTATTGTTCTAACGCAGCTGGCAATACAGAGACAGTTCATCTTTATGCCATAAGCAAGGGCTGCACAGACGTTTCTTACTTAGCACTACCCAGGGTGTACGCGTAGCCTGAAGATAGCTACGGACGTGAGTCACACTAACCCCACAACGCTCTACGATCCTTAGACCGGGACATACGGTTTAAAGTGGATTCCGAACCGAACCACTACAAACATCCATGGTACCGCCGGGACTAGAACTCGAAACCTTTAGCAGGCCTAGCCGCTCGGCCATCAGGCCCCAAACAAGAACATTAAAATAGATACATCAAAAATTTTAGTTAAAATTTGGCAAAAGTGAATTTTTTGATTTTACGTAAACATTACTAACTATTAAAATATACAAAACATATCGCACTAGCTTGCATACTTGCAGACCTATGTCAATTATACATACATTGAACTAAAAGATCAATGAGAGATATTAAACAATGAGAGATATTAAACACGAGTCAATGAGAGATATTAAACACGAAAAAAAGAAGATAGTCGTAAAATAGTTTTCTAGCTAGTTGTTTCGAATTTATAGCTTTATTTGTTATTGAAAAGAAATCTTGTCATATGAGTTGTAGATAGATGATAGTTCTGCAGAGTCTTCATTCCCTCTTAAAAAAAAAAAGAAAATTGCATTCTAAATTACATTAAATATTTGTTAGTAATAAAGTATCGTACAAAAATAATACACTACCCAGGGCCGTGTAGTTTGAAGATGTGCTATGGACGCGAATCACACTACCCCCACAACGCTCGATGGTCGTATTAGACCGGGACCTATGGTTTAAAATGGATTCCAAACCACTACAAACATACATGGAACCGCCAGGACTCGAACTTGAAATCTGTGGGACCCAGCTCCAGAACGTTAGCCACTTGGCGATCAGGCGTCGGGCCGTCTCTTCTAAAGCGTCATCATCTATTTGCCTTTGTTATATATTACTTTATCATCTTTTTTTCTTTTCGGAAGAAAGGGAGAGTTTTTCCAATAATAAAAAATGACTAAAACGGGAAAAAAATCAATGAGTGGTTGTCAGAAATATTTTGGACAGGTTAACTATTCGAGCAGGCTTTTTAATGCATTTGGGACAATTTTTACTATGCGAATTCGTGAAATGCCCTTTTTAAACACTTGCAACACATAATCTCATTTAACAAAGAGTGGCATATGAACTTTGGATCCACCACAGTGTTCTCTAACATAAACCTTTTTTTTTTTTATCCTAAAAAAATATTATTGTTATGTAATATCTGCTACTATTATATCGCTCTTTATGGGCAGCAAGTATGTGCATGAAAAAGAAAGAAAAGAAAGAATCACAATCTTTCTGCGTCATCTGGCCGATGAAAGTTATGGTTACAGAGTGAACCGTCAGCTCGAGTTCCAACACACGATCTTTCACACGCGCTTTTTATAACCGCAAAGAGCGAAAGACGTGCCGAAATTATTCTTTCACTCCTCATAAAAGCAAACGATTGTGAGAAAAGATAAAACTCCAGTATTCTCCAAAAACTGTAACCGTGTTCACCCTCGAGGTGTTTCCCATCTCGATCGCAAAGAAGAATCCCGATGTTCTAGTGAGTCAGAGGGGTTAAGTCCTTCTCATTTAGGAACTTGACATTAATCCGACAGCTGTTCCACAAAAACCATTTCGAGTCGTTCTGAAATCCCTTAATGTTTCTCTCCACCCCCTCCACCACCCCGGCAGTAGGGAGGGAAGAGGGGGGAGAAACACCAAAGGACCTTTTTTGATTCTTATCCACAGCTTGATGAAGACAAAGTGAGTGAAGTTTCCTTTCAATTGCATCGCCACAAAATAATATAGAAATGTTTTTTTTTTTTTTTTTTTTTAAATCGTATCACAGCAGAACTGTAACTGTCACTTTTCGTTCGCTGCGGATCGTTTGGCAGCAGACGATTGTTGGTGGAAACGCGTGACTAATATCTTAATTACGGTGTTAGAAGAGGGTACAGAGAGGGGTGTCTGATGTAAGTAATAGAAAAAAAACGAGAGAATGTTTTCAAGAAATGTTTCAATCAAATGAGAAGAAAAGCTTGTTGCATAAATTGTTTTAACGATGGTTTAAAGCAGGGGTGGCCAACCCGCGGGACTCCTGCGGCTGGCCTTGAATATTTTCCAGCCAGAGAGATGTATCACACTTTTATGAAATATATTTATTTCTTAATGGCCAAAGTAGTGAAAACCAATGTATTAAAAATAAATTACGTGTGCATCCCTCTATTCGAAAATGAACTGTCGACATGATGAGAAAAATTAACTGTGATTTTAAAAAAAATATTCTTTCGAATATAGGACAGATATTGCCTGTTTTATTGGTCTCATATTACGAGTTCATCATTGCAAGAAAAAAGATAACCTTATAGTCGATACATTTAATCGCAACAAAACATTTTAGAAGAAATTGTTGATATTTGAATGGCAATTGAAAACTATTGACCACTCTCCATTGTTTAAAAAATTTAATATATTTATGTATTTATTTTATAACGGCGAAAGTAGTAAAAACCAAAAATATACATTATGTGTGAATCCATCTATTCAAAAATGAACTGTCGAAAGTATGAGAAAAAAATGAACTTTGATTTTATAATACTATTCTTACAAATATAGGACAGATATGGACTGTTTTATTGATGAGTTTACAGTTATGAGTTCGCAAAAAAAAAAAATTATATTTTGCGAACTCATAATGCGGGCACATCTTGGAACATCTAACATAACCGGTTCTATATTTCACTTTAAGTGACCTCAGACGCAGTAACCATCCCTAGATATTTGATAAATCTGGGGATCCAGTTAGCTTTTGGTTCTACTTACACTCGCGAACTTTTTTTTTTTTTCTAAGATGAAATTGACCCAACACAAAACACGCTCAAACATAACGGACGCTAACCTGCAGCACCCATTACGATGTGCAAATATCCAAACTGAGATCGATTTGCAAAAGATGAGTGAATGAGTGGAGAAACGACTATCGCACTAGAAAAATAAATATTTTTTAACGATTTCATTTTTTTTTTTTTTTTCCTTCATATTTATATATTTTTTATATTTAGTTTTGAATGTTACATATTTCTTTACAGTGTGCGCTTAGTATCATTATTATTATATTATCTATGTTTACATGTAAGAATAATGGAAAAAACAATAATAATAACGCATTATGCTTCAATTTTTTACTCCAAAAAATGTTTATAGTGGGCCTAAATGTAATATGGGGATTTATAATTTTAAAGGCGGCCCGCGGAATTAGGATGCATTTCCAAAGTGGCCCGCAAGATCATCTGGATTGGCCACGCCTGGTTTAAAGAATTCTGAAATCTTTAAAGTGGATTGCGCTGTGACTGAATTTCTTGTTGCCATTTTTATATTGCACAAATATCAGAAGAAAAGAAATTGAGAAAAATTAAAAATTTGCAATTCTATAAAAATATCAACAAATAAATAAAAACAAAATTTGATAAAATCAATTTTAAGGATATTATTCGATTATTTATAAGCTTTTCAAAGGAAAAAAAAAAAATTATTGTTTGCTGAAGATTGAAGAAAAAGGTGATTCTGAGAAACGTAAATCTAATCATCAAAATTTTGGTAACTTTGAAATACAAAATTGAACTACTTGGTATTAAATGAATATTTTAAATTTATTAGATTCAACATTGATGACTATTTGAAAGCCATTCTTAGATTCGGGTATTGACCAAGTTGCAAGAAAATAGCTATCATTAATATTGACAGCATTGCAATGAATGTCTGTTTTGGTATCATGACATTTATTTGAAGAAAAATGCAAAATGAGTTGTAAAAAGACATGGCAGAAGAATGACGGCGAATTATACCATTGTGATAGCATAGTAGTTTGAAAAACAATCATAACATAATAATCATAATTAAAATTAATATAATTATATTATTATAATAATTAATATTAATTATTTAATAATAGCTATTCGTTCACAATAGTTGCGATTCAAATACAATAGTTCTAATAGTGTTTTTCCTTATTAAGATAAATTAGAGTATATGTTTGTTTGTAGATTTATTTATCATTATTTATGACTAAAAGTTAATTATCTAGTGCCAGCTTTTCAGATATTCGACAAAGTGTTCCATAAAAAAACTGTCGCATAATTATAAAAACATAGTAGTTTGAATAATAATAATAGCATAATAATTATTTATAAAAATAATTATAATTGTAATTAATATAATTATATTATTATAATAATTAATATTAATTATATAATAATAGCTATTAATTCACGATAGTTGTGAATCAAATGCAATAGTTCGAATATTTTTTTTTTTTTTTTTTTAATAAGATAAATTAGCGTATCTGTTTGTTTTGTAAATTTTTTAGCATTATTTATGACTAAAAGTTAATTATGTAGTGTCAGCTTTTCTGACATTTTGTGAAGTGTTCCATCAAAAAAAAGATGTCACCAAAAAGAGTCACAAGTTAAAAAAAAAAATCGGTTAAGGCTTGATCGTCTGTACTCATATCATCTGCGATGTAATCGAGTCCTCCTCCCCCAGTAAAAGTATCACAACACAGCTGTCTTTGAACATCTCTTTAGTCAATGATCATTTAGAGCAGACATGTTCAGAAATAAGGAGTGGTCCCTTGTGAATGAGTAAATTGTAAGGCAGTTTGATGCCGCCTTGACCTTTGGTTGGAAGCGGACAATATTTGCATTGGTATGTTTGAGAAATAAAATAGGTGAAACTTAATACAGTGCAGCTTTGCAGATAAGAAAACAGTCCTTACTTCAACAAGAATGCCTTTGTGTTATGATATTCATTTTCTAAGCTGAATTTCTCATATTTGACTTTAGTTGAGCCAAAATTTATTATTCCGTTTTAATACATATTTTTTTTATTTAAAAGTCATGATGATTCCTTCCATTCAACTTAATTATAGAATACAGGATGATTATAATTAAAGTCCCACTTTCAAAATGCTGTGAACAAGTAATATAAAAAAAAAAAAATTTAAAGTCAATTCCTATTTTTTTTCCCACTATATTGCAGAAAGTCCTTTATAAATAATTTCATTCATTTTTTAAGTTTATCTGGTGCCATCTGTTGGCAGATATATGCAACTTAAATCTAAAAAAAAAAAAAAAACTAAAACGAATTAATTAAATTTAATTACTGAATTAATATTTGAAAAATCTGCATTAACATCCAGTGTCATCCAAATGTATTTGAATGTGAGTGGATGAATAAAAAGTATTTTATGAACGATTGAAAATTTGAACAAGATATATATAGGGAGAATGTGAGCTAATAGAAGGAATTGAAAAAAGAACCACTCGTCACAATGAGTTCACATTCGAACTGAACATACTTGAAGAACGAGGAAACGGTACTTTGACGTTTTGTATTTTTGCAATTAAAAATAAAAGTGAAATTTTTTGATGAATGAGTGCATTTTCTTATTTTTTATAATCCGTGCTCACAATGTCATTGAACATTTTCAGAATAAGAATCAAGAATCTTAAAACGAGTAGATAAACTCCTATTAAAAATCTTACTAACAAGTAAGAATTTTTATAGTTTCACATAAAATTTGAAATAATTAATTAATTATATAATAATAATAAATAATATAGCATTATAAAAGTGTGAAGGGACACAAATCGATTTGTTGTTAGAGTAGGGGGAAAATTATGAGTGTTTTAAGTTTATAAGAAGTTAACAAAATCTAAAATAGCAATACATGCATTTGTTAAAAAAAATTGTGAATTTTTTAATCACTAGGTTAAATATATAATAACAATAAATAATATAGAATAATAAACAGTATGACTTTAATTAACACAAATTATTTTTTAACACCACATTTATTATAATATTTATCTATCTATCTATATATATGAGTTGAAAATAATTTTTGTAAAAAAAAAACTGTACTGTATCTCATAAAATTGAAAGAGTTATTTAGACTGACTGCAGAGAAAATATACAATCATCTTAATTTAAGAAAAAAAAAAAAAATGTGAAAATACGTAGGAGAAGGCAGTAAGGTAGGATTAAACAGTGAATCAGAAGATCTTTTGAACCACAAACTGCATCTTTCTTAATCTACTTCCTCTTTAACAATAATTATGATACTGTTTGTACGAATCATCGTATGTTTCGGATCAGAAGGGGAACTCGTTCCTTCTCGTGAAGGAACTCGTAACTTTCGGATGATTCACAGACCCGTCTGCCGCTAAGTCCTTTTTTATGGATCGTTTACAGATAAGCGCGAATTCCTCCCATAGCCGAGGTCTAATTTTACAAGGACCGTAAATTGCAGTCTTTTTAACTCGCTGATCTGTAGTTCTCATGGGGTGGATTTAGTTAGTGGGGGTGTGTTGGAGTTGACATCTTTTTTAAGGATTAACCAGTAGTTTATGGCACAGGTTTTTTTTTCTTCCTGTTTTTCGAAAGGATTAAAAATATATTTCATTTGTTATTGGTTACAGCTTGCGAATAAAATAATTTATTTTTTTTTCCCCTTTATTTGTTTGTTTATTATTATTTTTTTAAAATTAAGACTGAATTGATTTTTAAAGTGAATGTCAGCAGTATTTTTTTTTTTTTTTTCAGCTATGTTTCTTGCTATGAATTTTTTTTCAGAGAATTTTTATCCTAGACGGGATTCCAGTTTAAGAAGTAGCAAAGACGTCATCTTTTTTCTTGTTAGAAAATGAAAGAAAAATAATAATGAAAATAAAAAGAGATTGCACTGTAGCCCAGCTCTTGGTCCAGTAGTTAGATAAACAGCTAGCGTGTTGGCTTGGCTTGTCTCTCTACGGTCATTTTGTGCATACTTTAGGCTAATAAGAAAGGTACCTACAATTTAACGTGAATTGCGAACCTTCACAAACATCCATGCTACCACCAGGATTCGAACCTGAACCCTGTGATTCCAAAGACCAGAGCGCTAGTCAATTGGCCATCAGACCTCACCAGCGTGTTTGAGAAAGGCTCAGATTCAATTACATTGGTGACGTATGTTGCCATCACTTCTTTCAGAAACTAACGGACTCGATGGCGATTGCGATAACGCGTATGCAACAACAGTTAAGCTGCATGGAGAGAATTTTCTGATGTTTTTTATCATGTGAAACAAAACGCGGAACAATTTCCCCTAAAAGTAACGCCTTCTCTTCATCACCCATTGGTGGGTTGTTCATAATATGCATAAATAGTCCACCGATGAACAACAAGAAACGCCCCCATATCCCTTCCAATACAAAAAGAAAAAGAATACCATCTTTTATGATAGATAGTAAATTGGCCACAAAACCTAATAAACATCGTAGATTCATGTGTATTTATATTTACAATCGTAGTTTATAATTAGCATTTAATATCTTCCTTTTACGTTTGATGTTTATTTCTATTATTTTTTTTTAATATTTTTTTTTTATTATTATTATTTTTCCACATTTCTTGGACTATCTATCTGATCGAGGATTGAGATTGATTGCATAGTTAACAATGCATTGTTACATCGATTACAATCGATACATTGCTATTAATTGATTATTGGTAACAATACTCGATTTTTTATGAAAAGTTTCGTAATCTTTTTTAGTAAAGAGGAATCAATCGCTTCATTAATTCATCACATTTTCATTTTTTTCCCTGCATATTATTATTTTTTTTGGTTGACAGAAATACCGTGCGCTATTTCATTTCATCCAAAATCATGTTCAAAACTCTACACCAGATCCTTTATATAGGATAGACTATTCATGGATTTAAGAATTTCGGGCTTTTTGTTGTTTGATTATAATTTATCCTTCACCATAACTGATATTTTTCTTTGCATAACATTTGTCTACATCAGGGGTGGCCAACCCAAATGGTCTTGCGGGCCATTTTGGAAATATAACATAACTCCGCGGACCGCATATAAAAATATATATTTCCCTATTAGACTTGGACCCACTATAGACATCTTTTTGGAGTGAAAAATTGAAATTGAGTTATTACTATTGTGTTTACTATTATTCTTGCATGTAAACATAGATAACAAAATAACAATGATACTAAACGCACATTATAAAGAAATATAGAACACTCAAAATGAAATATAAAAACTATATAAATAGAAAAATGAAATCATTAAAAAATGTTTATTTTAAGAGAGCGATATTTTTTTCTCCCTCTCTTTCGCTTAGCTTTTGAAAATCGATCTCAATTTGGGTATTGGCACATCGTAATGGGAGTTGCGTCCGTTTTGTTTGAGCGTGCTTTGTGTTGGGTCAATGACATTTTCGAAAAGAACGATTCGATTCATGTGTAAGTTGAACAAAAGCTGTAATAACATCAAGTAAGAGTCTGGTTTGCTCTGCTATCAACCATCAACTGTGCGTATCTAGGGATGGTCATTGACATCACTGAAAGTGAAATGTAGAACGTGTTATATTAGATGTTCCAAAATGCGAGGCGTCTCATGAGTTCGCAGAATATAAACTAATTATTCTGCGAACTCATCACTGTAAACTCATCAATAAAAACAGGCAAAATTTGTCCTGTATTAGCAAAAATATTAATTTAAAATCAAAAGTTCATTTTTTCTCATTATTTCGACAGTTCATTTTTTACTATAGGGATGCACACGTAATGTATTTTTTAATACATTGGTTTTCACTGCTTTGGCCATTATAAAATAAATATTTTTTTTTTAGATGTCTGATACATCTCATGGGCCAGAAAAAGGTTCAAGGCGGAACGCGGGTTGGCCACCCCTATGATAAACTCTTCATGGGCTTTTTTGTTGTTTGATTATAATTTATTATTCACTATAACCGTGTGTCTGTTATTTGCATAACATCGTCTAAATTGAGATAAAAGTACCTTACACGAGCATAAATCTCATAGCATCTGCTGGTCAAGACATGTCAAAGATTACTGTGTGCTTGAAGACCATAACATTTTATAGTTTCCGTTCAGTATAATGAAGAATTCAAGAAATTCACTGAATGAGAAGCTGCGTTAAAAACTTCTCAAGCGTAAATCTAAATAAACAGAAACCAAATCACAGCAGGATTTCACGCATAAATCTGTCACACTGAGCTCACGTGAAAGATTGATTAGAAAACGAATAGGATCATAAAATTTTCATCGAACCAAAAGAAAACAAAACTTGGAAGATCTTTCCATGTTATAAATGATTCATAGTTGGTGGAAATTTAATAATGATATATTCTGTTTTTCTTACTTCAGCCCTATGAATATGTAGAATTAAGAAGGCAAGACATATTTTATTTATGAGGAATGCCACCAGTCCAGTCACGAACCGAGTTGCAGTTGAAGATCTCCATGATGCATGGCCGTGTTCATCTTCGTGGTGTAAATAGATACGTGAGACGCAGGAAAGAGTTTCGAGCCATCTCAGAGGAGGTAAACAATAAGCGACTTAGCTTACGCCCACCGAGGATTCTCCTTTCAACACGCCCAGATCTCGATGTCAGAGATGGAAATCGCAGCGTGTTCACACTGTATTTTATAAATCAATCTTGCAGAAAAAAAAATTGTGATTTAAAAAATTAAATCACTAAAGATGATTTAATTAATTAATTAATTAATTTTATTGTTTTCTTAGAAAATCCTTTACAGCAGGGATACATGGACTGAGAACAGACTCGTTACATGTTTACACTGTGTTTCATAAACTAATCTTACAGCATAGAAAAAAAATCGTATGCGGGCGTTGTGATTTAAAAAATTAAATTAAATTTATTTATTTATTTATTTTGTTGTTGTCTTTGAAAATCCTCAACAACAGGGATACATAGACTAAGAGAAAACTCATTATATAGTTACTTTACTTTAAAGTTGTAACAGTTTTTTTTTTTTTTTTTTTTTTTTTTGAAAGATTTTCAGATTTTAATATGAAAACAAGGAACATAATTCACCTTTTAGCTTAATAAAAGGAATAAATGAATAAATTAGAAAAATATTGATTCACTGTTTTCTATGATATTTATAGCCAAATACATGTTCCTTTAAAGTGGCTCAGAAACGCATGTTGTTAAGTTACATATTAAAAAGAGCAAGCCCGTATGGATGAAACCTATTTGTGAGCAAACAGTTTTGAGCATGACCAGTAAAAACCATTTCACATGCACTATTACTGCAAAAATTACTACGTAGTAGTAAAATGCGCGCTCTATATTACTACTCTATAATACAGACTGATTTCATAAATGCTTTCACATCTAAAATTAGAGACTGGGGTGAGCAAACAAAAAACATTATTCTTTTAATCTTTGGCAAGAAATAACAATCTTATAAGACTATTATTCTTTTAATTTATAATTTTAATTGTATACTTTTTTTTTATCTAATTTATGGTTTAAATAAATTTTTTCCTTCTCATCATGCGTTATATAGCACCTCATCAGTACATTTTTAGAGTCAAAAACCTTGACAGATGACTCGAAAGTATTGACGTTAATTACTTTTGCATTAAAGAATTACAGAAATGAATGAATGTGAATCAAGATCACGTGGTGATCTCATTTAGCGCATCGTATCTTTTATACGCTCAAAGCAGCTCGCGACTCTAAATCACCGCACCTTTGAAACCAATAAACAAATATCCTCCAGATGAAGACACTCATCACAACAATTAGGATCAAGGCGGCCCATTGAATCACTGCGAATCCTTTGCAATCGAATCGTGTCATCGGCGCTCACACATAAACGAGGTGGGGGATCGTTACGCAGTCGGCGCTTCCCTTGAGCGCCTTCCAACTTTTATTTTTTGAGTCCTCTTCTCAACCTTCGAGGGTGGCTTCTCATCGCATAAGTAGGTCCTCCGTGAGTCACCCTCTATTTCTCGGCGGATCTAGCCACACTTTGCCATTGCACAGGTTTGGGTCTTTGTGCAGGGCTATTCGAAATGTAGGAGAAGATGTCACATTTTTATTTACAATAAACGGAGTAGTGATGGTACCACATATTTCACATCGATGGAATAGAGGAAAGTTCACAGTTATTATATGCATTTAACTGTAACACCCTTGTTATGCGACAATCGTGGAATAGGTATATTTTTCGTGGTCTGCTCCTACATTTTCAATAGCCCTGTCTAATAACGTCTATGTAGAATAGGTAGATCTGCTCCTTCATTTTGAATAATCCTGTGTAACGTTAGGTAGATCTTCCTTTTTTGAATAGCCCCTGTCTAATAACTTAGAAAGGAAGAGCTAGGTTTATGATACGTAAGACCGTTTAAATGAGATATGTAAATTAGTTAGACCAGAGAGATATTCCAAATGTACTCAATTCTACGTCTGTCACATAACAACGGGTGCTCACCTTAGATGCATATAATAACTTTCACAAACTAAATTTTCAGAGTTTCAAGGAAATTCTTTCAAAATAACAGACACTTTATAGATAGCATTCATTATTTCGTCAAATTTACATTGTTTTTACATTGCATTACACCACTAGATATTTTTAATAATTTTAAAAATAGTGTTGGATCTAGTTCAGAAATAGCGACTAGTGGCCAATCTGCTAGCAGTGCCTTTGGTACTACAGGCTTCAGGTTATCGAATCCTGACAGTGGCATGAATGTTTGTGAGTGATTCGAATCCACTTTTACAGTAGGACCCGGTCTGTTTAGCCCTCGTGTGCCCAAGATGACCATAGAGCGACAAACCAAAACCTAGTTTACAAAATAGGTAAAAACTTTTGAAGCATAAGTATCATTTTTATACATAAACATGGGGCCTGATGGCCGAGTAATCTAGCAATCGGTTCCACAGGTTTCGAGTTTGAGTCCCGGCTCTGCCATGGATGCTCGTAGTGGTAAGGAATCCAGCCGCCTTAAACTGTAGGTTCCCTGTCTAACTGGATCGTTGTGTGGGCAGTGTTTCACGCGTTCGTAGCCTATCTTCAAGCTACATGTGTCCCCTGGGTAGTGCTCAATGAATCACAGCAGTGCAGCCCTTGCTCATGAGCAAGGGCTGCAAAACTGATGCAGCCCTTGATTAAAGATGAACTGTCTCTGTATTGCCAGCTGCATTAGGACGGCATTGCATTATATCAATAGCAATTTTATTTTGAAAATAGTGTGGGATATAGTTCAAAAATAAGTAAAAACTTTTAAAGAATTAAGTATAAATTTTTTACTAATTTTTATGCATAAATATTAGCATAAAAATCAAAATTCAAATGTAAACATTTTTTTTAAATTGTTAATGCCACTTAAACCATTTGAATTCCCAGCAAACCAGTTTTGCAAGAATGATTCACCAAAATCAATTTTCCCAACAACATCCATTAACAGCGAAGAAGTGTAAGTAAGCCTCCACCTTTTTAAGCACCACCTTTTAAAGAATTAAGTATCAATTTTTTACTGGTTTTTATGCATAAACATTAGCATAAAAATCAAAATTCAAATGTAAACATTTTTTTTTTAATTGCTAATATCACTTGAAACATTTCAATTCCCAGAGAACCAGTTTTGCAAGAGTGAATCTCCAAAAAATCAATTCTTCCCAACAACATCCATTAACAGCGCGAAGAAGTGCAATAAGCAATCCACCCACCCCCATATTTCTTTTTCTTTCCTCTTTGAAAACGATTTCTTTTGAACTGTGATGTAGGACATCCCCGGACACTTGGCTTTAGTCCAGATATCTAGTACATCGATACGCGATTGGAAGAAGCACTGTGAAAAAGAAGCACAACCCGCGAGAAAGAAAAGCAGAAAAAATTGAAAAGAGTTCCGCGTGCCATCAAGAGAAAGGGGCCGCCATTATCACTGAAGACCTTCCATTCTTCCAGCGACGTTCTCAAGGTCCGACTGGCCCGACTCGACCCCCTGAAGGTCAAGGTGCCCGGGCACACTCACTGGGTGGACCGTTAACCGTAGACTGGAAAATGCTGGAAAAAATATATAAGCAGTTTAAGGAATAAAATAAATAGATGAATTGCAGAATTCTTGTTTTATGTAGGTTTAAAAAAAAAAAGCTGTGCCAGAGTCAAAACGTGTACAGCTGACATATTTTCCCACAAAATGATAGTAATTTGTTTATTCAAGTAGGATTTATTTTTATTTGCTGGCAACTGGTGTACCGATTACGGAGTACTCATGGGGATACATCCCTTAACCTCACCTTAAGTCATATGTAAAATTTAAGATTTTTAATAGGCTGCTTAATGCTGGTGTATGAACAACAAAAATATAGTTTCTAAAAATTTAAAAATGGTACTCCAAAAAAATTTAAAACATTTAAAAATACTAAAAATAAATAAAAGGAAGTTAAAAAAATAAAAATTCAGATTAAAAATAAAAGAATTTAAATTAAAAATTCGGTACAATTAAGGACCAGTTGTAGATGCCATAAAATATTGTATAAGATATTAAGATTGCTCAACGTGTGGTACGTAACGATGAATCTGCAAGATAAAAGCATTATAATACCCCCCAACCAAAAAAAAAAAAAAAAAAATAATAAAAAGGATAGTTCTCAGAACTAAAGTTCTGGTATTTTATTTTATTTTTATATTTTTTACAATTTTTTTTTTTTTTTTTTTTTGTCTAATTCTTTTTATTTACTAGAAAAAAAGGGGAAACAAATGAAAAATAAACCTAACTGTTTTTGACTAGTCGGCAAAAGTGCACATCGTAGTTGAACAGCGAATGGAGCTGGGCTAGATTCGAACTTTCAACCATGTTATCCAAAGATCAGGTTCTGCGTCAGTTCATCTCATTTAAAGAAAGAACGCAAGAATTTAAGCCAAATGGTTTCTCAGATACACAATGAGATAATTTGTCTCAGTGAACGTTTTAATTAACTCTGTCAACTGAGTTCGCTTGAGCTTGCTCAAAATAACAGTCATGGCATCTCTTTATTATTTTTATTTATATAGTTATAATCTGCAACAAAACTTTTTTTACATGACCACACTTTTTAATCCAAAAATAATCATTATGTTCACGAAACTGAGGCCTAGGTGGAATCACGGTTACATTAATACTTTTGTACAATTTTAGTAACGTGCAAAGTATAGGCTTGGGCAACTTGGTTCTCTACTATTTCTTCATGTAATAACCTTGACTTTTTACTATTAAGTCTAATTAATTAATTATTTTGTTTTATCTTCTGCTAATCGAATGTTTTCAGTGACAACGAAGATTTTGCATACCATTACAGTGATGACGTGCAAACTGTGGGAATTCCGAATTGAGGAAGCTCAATTTGAAAAGAAAACTTCCGTGCCATTGCCGGAGATAGCAGGATAAGAATGTAGACAAAAATGTCCATCCATAGGATTAAAAAAGGATGGGAATTTCGTATATACCGTATTTGGGGGTGTCGTTCAAAATTTTGAAGCCGTAATGGGGATGTAATGTAACAGGTCCCTCTGTGGTGTACTTGTCTGTGGGTAATGCTGAATATGTTACAACTTTACCACTTTATACGTGAATGAGATCCAGTGTCTAAGGACACCAACAGAATCTACTGTGTATGTAATTATCAAAAAATGCAGAAGAGTTTTACCTCTAAAAGACCCCGTACAGTAAAATGAACCCTTACGCTCAACGCATTTTTTCTTATTATATTATTTTTAGGTTATATTATGTAAATTAATATACATAAACAAACCAATTTCAATGCAATAATCTATGCACACTAGATAGAAAAATATTTGCAAGTAACGGAATGACTGGTCAAACAAAAATATTATTTAGCAACATATATGCGTAAGCTTTCATGCATTAATCCATGAAAATGCTCAAAATACATTAAAATTTCATCCCTTTAGTCACTGACTGATATCATTATTTACTCCTGGCTACTGGTTACTATAGAATGTTAAATTACTTATTAAATGAAAATAATATCAGCATCCAGTTCTTTATTTGCTTTATCATATTATTTAGTTTCATGTATACAAAGAAATCTTATATATATCTTTATATAATTCTTCTGTACATGTGTTTGTCACTGAACTCCTCCTACACGGGTGGACCGATTTTGATAAAATTTTTAGTGTGTGCTTGACAAAAATATGGAGAATGCTTTTATGCTATCCCTTTGTTGTAAGTCGCCACCAGAGAGTGCTGCAGTCTAATCCACTTCTATACTGTTCAACCCACCACTATGAAAATTTATAATAATATGTATTAGAGTATAAATAGGTTCGCGCCATCCACTTTATTGTTACTTGCCACCAGAAGTGCTGCTACATTTCATCCTATTTACCGTTATAAACATCTATGAAAATTTGTATGTATATTTATTGGAACATGGAGAATATATTAGCGATATATAATTTTTTTACAGTGCATTTTTTTTTTGGCAGGACAATGTATGCCGGCTTCTGCTGATATGTATATATATACGTACATTAAATAATTTTTTATATTATTTACCTTCACGTGGATGCTGTAGTATAAATATAGCTCTTTAAATGAAGTTAGTGTTCCTGCATACCCCCAGTCTGTGCATTTCTAGTCTAATGATTTTTTTGAAATGAAAAAAAAACCTCGACGAAATTTGTTACAATATGCTTTATGTATTACATCACGTTTTCCTTTGAAAAATGAAAAAGTTCTCATTTACTAGTCAATGACACCATGAACACAACTTTACAAAGAATTATAAATATTAAATTTCTTTTTAGTCTGAAATTATAAATACATTTCTCAGAAATACACGGAGGAGTTGATGTTTCTTATCTTTAATGACTTATCATAATCTTATTTTAAAGATATTAATACTCCAGTACATGGCGAAGATAATTTAAAAAAGTCACGAAGATTCATTTCTTATTACATTACTAATGAGTCAACACCGATTTGTTTTCTATTTTTCTCCTCAAAGTTTTCTCTGCACTTTTTGTCGTATATTTATGTAATTAAATCTTTAAATGAAGTTCAAAGAACTTCTTGGAAAGATACGTTCGGATCTTTTATACAAAATAAGTTTTATTAGTCTCTTGTTACAATGATTGACCAAGCGAAAAATTTGTTTGCTAGTATATTAAAATATATTGCTAAAGATTCAGTTCTTATAATTGATAGATTTATATGCTTTTAAGCATAAAAAAGATTTTTAGAAAATGATTACATGAATTACAAAAAAAATTAAGCAAAATAGGAAATATATATTGATCACATAATTCAACTAAAAGTTTTAATTGAAGAAAACTCAAATATATTAAACCTGAATACTTGTATTAGTATAAATAGTTTTCAAACAGTTTCAATATTTTAATAATTTTTCATTATAGTTTATTATTGTTCATTTCATTATAGTTTTAACAAATTAAATATAAAGTTATGCAGTCTCATTCTTACAAATTGCCTGCAAATGATTTGTTAGATACTAGCAAAACCCGGCATACGTTGTCCTGCCAACAAAAAAACATTGTGGAAAATTACATATCGCGAATATGTTCTTCATGTTCCAATTCCAATAGGCACATACCCATTTTCATGGATATCGTTTGAACGGTCTATAAGATGAAATGCTGCAGCTCCCTCTGGTGGCAAGTCACACTAAAGTGGATAGCGCGAACCCATTTTCCATACTCGAATACATATTATTACCCATTTTCATAGCCATGGGTTGAACCGTATAAAAGTGGATAGACTGCAACACCCTCTGGTGGCGACTTACGACAAGGGGGATAGCATAGAAAACATTCTCCATGTTTTGTCAAACACACAGAAAATTTCCATCAAAATCGGTCAAGCCATTTAGGAGGAGTTCAGTGACAGACAGACGTACAGAAGAAATTGATTGCAGCTCCACCTCTGGATCCAGTTGTGAATCTAAATTCTTCAGGGACTCACTCAAACACATACAAAAATTTCATCAAAATCGGTTGAGCCGCTTAGGAAGAATTCAGTGACAAACATACGAATACAGAAAACATATGCCCAGAATAATTATATATAAAGCTAGGACAAACGAACTGCTTGACCATTCTGTCATAATAATTTGGTTACACGCTATGAGCTAAGAATTTTTAGAGACCTAGCATAGCCTAAAATGAAGGAAAGTTTCGTCATTGTAAAGATGCATTTTCTAGATCTCAGATGGAATCATATTATCACTATACCAAATGTCACCATTTCCGGTGAAGATCGCCGTTAAGAATTTAACGTACTCGTATCCAGTGAAAATCACTAGCATTGACAACTGCAGTTAAATCGGCTTATTGAGGTTCATTAGAAAACCATTGAAAGCAAACTTTGTCATTCCAGTGAATATCTGAATATTTCCGATACGTAGAAAGCAAATCAAAGTACTGTCGAGCATTCATCGTACGTCAATTGCATTGAACGATCCAAGTGAACTTTGTTCTTTTTTAGCGCCTCAATGCTTCAAATTGTTACTAATAAGTACTACTTGTACTTAAGCCAACGGTCGTCCTGTCGGCCATTCGACGCCGTGCCGTCCAGTAAAGATATGCCATCCTCTTGTAGCTTCTATCGTGGTGACATCTTCTATCGTGGTGATATCATCAAGTGCACTGCAAGGTGGGAGGTGGTCTGCTGTGCCGTTAGAGTCGGTTGGAAAAGGTCGTTGGAAAGTCAACCACTCCGATGCGGCTAAGATGCTGTTGTAGGTAGTCGTGCCCCGTAGTCATTCGGAAGGTGGCAACAGCGACTCTTCTACGCAGGTCCTTCAGTGCGTTAAGGTTCTCCCCACCTTCTACCCTTGGCGGCCTGCTTTCTTGCATTATTGACGTAATCTGTCACAGTTCTGTTAATGTTGCTGCAGTTGGTGTCGTAGGTCAGAAGAAGGCGATCTGACTGGTACATATCTCATCCTTGTTTGGCTAGAGCAGGGGTCTCCAAACTTTCCAGCCTTAGGGCCATATTGTTTACTCCAGTAAGTACCAAGGGCCTAAACCGTTTTAATTTTTCTGCCATTATCTATAATTTTTTACACTAGTCGCCGAGTACGCTCTCTAGGCGAGCATACGCTTGCTGACTACAAACTATTGTCAGTGAAAAATCACAATTACATAAATTTCATTAGTATTTTTTTACAAGTGGATACCCCGCAGTTTCATTCGCCTTAATTTAGCTTTCCCGTTCCTGAGGATTTTCAGGATAAAAATCGTATGTTTGATTCATTATATATACATTCCAAACATCGATATACATACACATGCGATACTTTTACCCCAACATAACTACCGAGGGTAACCGCGGGATGTTCACTAGTTTATAATGTTAGTGGGATTCATTTCAATTATTTGTTAGTTGTTATGCTTAAGTTACATTTTCCGCGTATTACGCTTGTCATTAAGCTTTACCTAGCAAGTCAATAAAACCGCGTTATTATCATTTTGTGTTTTTTTTTATCCAACTTATTACAGCAACAAAAAGTTATTCGCTGTCACAGGCCGGATGGATGACACTGGCGGGCCGGATTTGGCCCGCGGGCCGTAGTTTGGAGACCCCTGGGCTGGAGCATCTGCCTTTTTGTTTCCCTGCACATCGCAGTGGCCCGGGACCCATTGCAGCGCGATCTCGCTTTTTTTTAAGCAGTTGTAGTAGTTTTAGGCACTCGGCCACCTCTAGCCTTCTTGGATGGTGGGTGAATATATGCCTGCATTGCCGAGATTGAGTTCGAGATAAACACCACTTTTTAGTACCAAGAAGGGGTAGCATTACCTTAGATGCTTCGCTGGTCGTTGCTACTTAAAATTACTAGCGAATTTACCAACAGCCATTGAGCTTTACTAATAAATATAAAGTATGTATGGTAGGATGAGTACATGATATGTAGAATAGTGCAAGGTATGTATGAAGACTTAAAGATCCTGTTACTTATTCAATTCCTTCTATTAGCTCACACTCTCCCTATATATGTCTTGCTCAAATTTTCAATCGTTCATAAAATACTTTTTATTCATCCACTCGAGTTCAATTTTTTTTTAACTTGTAGTGGATGACACTGATGTTAATACAGTTTTTTCAAATATTAATTCATTCATTATATTTAATTAATTCATTTTAGTTTTTTTTAGATTTAAGTTGCATATACCTACCAATAGATGGCGCCAGATAAACTTAAAAAAATGAATGAAAATTATTTATAAAGGATTTTCGGCAATATAGTGAAAAACGTAGAAATTGACTTAAAAAAAAAAATGTTTTTTATATTACTTGTTTTCTCTAAGAAACGTTCACGAAATAGTCTGCATTCGTGGCTTAGTGACAACAGCCATAGCTAGCATGCTGGAGGGCTCTGATTTAAATCTAATGATGGCGTTGTTGTAGTTGCTGTTTTGAGAAACGAAGAAACTCGATGGCGATTGTGATAATGCTTGAAAAGTGTCTAATATCGATGTTTAGTGGATTTTTCCTGGTTTTTCCTATACGACTCGCAAGTGAGAGGTAATTATCCTCGGTAGGTAATGTTATTTCCTCATCACTTATGAGTGAAATCTCCTCGATATTAAAAAAAAAGAGGTTGAGTAGAGTAGATTGGATCGGAGAGTCGAGTAGAGTCCCGTAGTGCATATTTGCTCAGAATTCAAATATAATAAAAACAAAGTAACATAGAATTAGCAGAAATTAAAAATTTAAGCAAATAGTTAATAGGAGGAAAAGAAGTTTAAAAATAAATATGTAAATCAGAGTGGCCAACCCGCGGCCCGCTTTGAACTTTTTCTGGCCCGTGAGATGTATCACACTTTTACAAAATATATTTATTTTATAATGGTCAAAGTAGTGAAAACCCAATGTATTAAAAAATGCATTATGTGTGCATCCCTATATTTAATAATGAACTGTCGAAATGATGAGAAAAAAATGAACTTTGATTTTAAAATAATATTCTTGCGCAAACAAACATCACACTAGTAAAATAAATAATTTTTAATGATTTCATTTTTTTTTATTTCGTTTCTATTTATATATTTTTTATATTTCATTTTGAGTGTTCTATATTTCTTTACAATGTGCGTTTAGAATCATTATTATTGTATTATCTATGTTTACCTGTAAGAATAATAGTAAAAACAATAATAATAACTCGTTATGTTTCAATGTTTCACTCCCAAAAATTGTCTAGAATGGGTCTAAATCTGATAGAGGGGATATATAATTTTAGACGCGCCCGCGGAGTTAGGAGTCATTTCCAAAGTGGTCCGCAAGATCATTTGGGTTGGCCATCCCTGGTATAAATAATAAATAAAAAAATTAAGGGAGGGGAACTCAATAGGAGGTGACAAATATAAGCAATATAAAAATACATAAGTGCATATAAAAATACATAAAAAGCATATAAATACATAAATATGTAATAGACATATATAAACACAGATATAATGGAAATAAATAGAAAATATAGATATATAAACACAAAAGTTTTAAGGAAACAGAAAACATACGAAGCAACATTTGAAACTGAAGATCGGAAGTAAAGTCTGTTAATGCAGGCTAGAGTTGGATGTTTTCAGAAATGGAAAATTTTTTTTTCTTTTTAACATAGTACTCACTGCCGAGGCAGAAGAGAGGACGATGGGATATTTCTTAGAACTGGAGAGTCATATTGAAGATGGGTCATAGAAGAAATTAGGGAGGCTTGATGTCATCATTCCATCCTGTAGTGGAATATGGATAATGGCATTTATAGTATCTTCGTTGTGGGCGAAAAATAGTTGAGCTTTCATTAATTCTTGTGTATTGATATTTAAAAACAACTTTCTTGATGAGGGAGAAATATCCTGCATTATAATAAGGCGCTATATATCGATAGGTTATTGTATTTACAGATGATTAAGTTTAAAAAATTATTTTCTCTATTTATTGACAAATGCTGGAACTATTCTTAAAATATTTTATTCGAAATAACTTTCACTAAAAAAAAAAAAAAAAAAATTTGTTTTTCTTCTTATGTGCATATCGCTAATATGGTTCATGAAAATCCTTTCTCACATAATTACATTGCAAATTAATGGTTTGTGGGTGTGTGGAATTAGTGATTGCATTCTTTAAGTCGGAAAATGAAAGTAGGTCAATAAATGCTGATATAATTCTTTTCAAAATTTGTTACGTATGGCGCATTCATTATCTGTTTTGTTTTTTGTGGCCTCCAAATAATGATTGCAAACGTGTGAAGATTAATGTTCAATTTGAAAAATCATAATAATTGTCAGAAAGAAACAAAGCCATTCACGAATTGTAAGAAGTCTACTGTAATTAAAAGCACACTTCTCCTGTTGTTTGAAACCGGAAATTTCAGAAAGATTTTTCTCCCCAGAAAAATTCTCTCAGCAATTGCTGAAATTTTATTTATTCTCACTTTTGTTTCAATTAGCAGCAATTTCTAAATAATTCAAAGTAATTTTCAAAATTTAAGTTCAGTTATCATTTATTAAAGATTTGTAGTGGACAAGTATGCTAGGCGCCACATTTGGGCGCCAGTTTGTAGTAGGTATCGACAGGTTTTATTAATATTCAACAGACATTTAAAGGCATTTACTTATATTCCACTTTTAAGTTGTAAATAAAATTACTCGGGTACACGCTGGATAGCGAAATATTCTTCCTCTCTGGATGAGAGTCTGCAGGCCCATTTATGCACAGGATGGTGCTAACTATATCTTCTCTCGGGTTGAGAGACTGTGAACTAAACATCTCTGAGGCAGCATCTAATTATACATTTATGGAAGAATCGACTTCTTATCCTGAGAGCTAGAAGTCGATTCTTCCATAAATCTCAGCTCGAGCTCTCAGGATGAGAGCTCGCAACTGACGGCAGCGCCTGTTTTGTCGTACGTCCTGTCTGGCGAGAGTCTCGAAGCCTAATGATGATTTCTTCTGAACTCTGCAAGGAGTGCTCTTGTAGTGCGTAGGAGGAAACAGGGTTGCGTAGAGGGAACCATTGTTACATATAAAAAATCAGACGGAAAATACAGTTAATGGGAACAATCACTTTAAATAATGTTGTTGTTGTTTCTTATCCCACTTGGCTGGCCAAGCCCACGAGCCCATACGTACTCACGATTGAAGGGGAAGGAAGCAGCTTCTGTTGTGATGGAGCACCCGTGGGTAGAAATCTGACTTCTGCTCCGTGACGCTCTTACAGTCATAGGAGACCGGGACCTACGGCTTAGAGTGGATTCCGAACCACTATAAACATCCATGGGCATTGCCGGGTTTCGAACCCGATACCTGTGGTACCGAGAGCCAGAGCGCTAGCCACTCGGCCATCAGGCCCCTCTTTAAATAATTAAAGAGTATAATTAAAATTTTGCATTAAATTGATTTCACAGATTTTTTTTCTCAATTTAAAAAAAAAAAAAAAAATTTTATATATAATTTATTGCGAACAATATATATATTTTTTTTATTCTTTGAAAATACACAAATTAAACTCCATAATTGCAAATTTTTTTTACGTGATATATAAACAAAATTGTAAAAGACCTACAAAATCCATAAAAGTTATAAAATTATTTTTATTTCTAATGGCGGGTTGTACATACATATAAACAAATACTACAAAGAAAGAAAAAAAAAAAACATCAAAACACAGTAGAAGAAGTAAAGATCGAAGTCATCGGCCCAAGAGCTCTCTTTGCACACCAACAACTTTTGAATATCCAAAGTGATAAAATAAATTACCTAAAAATTTCTATTAGAATCTTGTAATATTTATGTGTTTTTATTTTTTTAAATCATGTAAAATTTTATTAAATCAAATATTTTAATAAATCAAGTAAAATGTTATGAAAATGAGAATTCATGTTAAATCAAATGAATTAGACAAAAAATAAAAAACTAGCTTTTCAAGTAAATTTGAATACAAATTGTCACCATCAATGGCGCAACAGCCCCATGCTGGGCCAAGTCTTTCTGCCTACTGGCAAATTTCGAGACGGGAGATGTTTTCTTTTTACAAGGTAGGGATGTCATCCCTACTCCCAATGCTCTACAGCCATATTAGATCGGGACCTACGTTTAAAATGGATACCGAACCACTACAAACATGTATGACACCGCTGAGACTCGAACTCAAAACCTCTGGCACCGAGCGCAAGAGCACTAATCACACGGCCATCAAGCCCTTAGAATACAAAACCATGTAAAAATAGAATTGAAAATATTCCTAATTATTAAATATCATAACATGACCTTGATAGCAAGCATACATATTGCATAGGAAATGCAAATTGAATTTTCGAATTTTATTCTATAAATTAAGAATCAGGCTTATTATTCGATAAATGATTGAAAGTTTATAATAAAAAATGAATGGGTTATTAAAAAAAAAAAAAAAAAGGCTTATGAAGAAAAAATGTTATTTTTGATATATTATTTACTTCGATTATTTGTCGGAAATATCTTTATAAAAATTTTAGATTTTTATAGAAATATCTTTTCTAAAAATTCTAGATTTACAAAAATATTTTTATATAAAAATACTAGATTTATAAAAAATATTTTTATAAATAAATATTCTGGATTTATATAACAGATTTTATAGCATTTTTATAAAAATTCTTCTATTTTGTTTTTATTAATTCTGTTTTAAATAACATTCCTTTCAACGTAAGTGATATCTATTATTAGCAACACATACGAATACATTATACTAGAACAAATAGAAACCCTTTTACATTATACATATATCATTAACTTTGTTACTGGGTTCTGTTCAATCATTTATTCACAATCATTCTTTTATTCATCATATTTTTTAGAAAAAGCAATTGAAATATTACTAAAAAAACCTTCTCGAATCAATTGAGATTCGAAATATTTTTCAAATACGCTTCGACAAATTTGGGACCATTCTCTCTTTTCCTGGTTCTGAAGGAAAATGAAAGCAGTATATGAAGTACACATCCTCCGAAATCCCCTACAAAAGCGCAGCACCATTTTTGCTGCCAGCGTTCTGCTCTGCAACAAAGAATGACAAATTCTCTCGCAACTACAAAACAAATTGACTCTCAGACAAGCGCCATTATTCACACAAAATCTCTCTCTCTCTCAAATTCCCATTTTGAGGACCCTTTTTGTCATCAGCCGAAGCCTCTTTGCTTAAGAGATTGCGCTGAGCCCGGGATGATTGAAATGCCCTCCACCCCCTTGGCTGATAATTAATTTACCTTCTCTTGGGACTTGTCACTTCTGCAAGAAACTCGCGGAGGGGGTCGGGTTGTGATACCATCTCTTAACATTGAATTTGGAGATACCATCTCTGTGGCAGTTCTTCTTCTGAAAGAGAAATGTTTTTCCGATTTCTATTTAGAGTTTTCGATGGCTTTTGTCCGCTTGGGAAAGGAAAGAAGATAAAAGATAAATTGTTTTCAGTATAAATAGGTCACGTATGGATAGGAAGAACACCGTGAATTGTAGGGGGAGGGGCACTGAGTTCTGATATTAATTGGTAGGAGGGTGCATTGGGGTGTCATATTATCCCGCGCTAATTGGTTGGCAGTGAATGGCACCATGTTGCAAGGATTTTGTTTCTTTTCTTTTTGTGCCATTTTGGACTTTGTATCGTGTCATCCTGTATGATGGACGAGTTTTCTCTTCGCTTTTGTAAGTTTTTAAAAAGACTGTCCAAAGAGTGACAACTTTATTACAGTAACTGTGGATTTGTCACGTTTTACAATAGTCAATGGGGGAAAAACGCCAAAAAGGTTTTTAATATCAAAAAAATGAGAATGACTCTTTTTACTTTTTTTCCCCCTTAACAACACATTCATTAATATATAACATGAAAGACATTTCATAATAAATATAAAGAAATTCTCGGTGGAATCTTTTTTAAATTATTGAAATTTTATCTTGAAATTACATTTAATTAAGATTGATGTGATGAAACTTAGAAAAATATATAAATTCTAGTTGATAGGAATAAAAAAAAAAAACATTTGAGGGAAAAATAAATAAAAACATTCTGAAATTTAACGTTTTTGCCAAATGCTATAACTCACAAAATATAAATATATTTATTTAACTTGGATAATACTTGCCACGTCTCTTTCTAGGATGTAGACAACTTTTATGACATTGATTCAACTATTTTAAAAGTTTTAGCACTGAAAGTATTTAGATATTTGGATATATTTTCAAAATTTGAAATAAATTTCTAAAAGACCATATTAAAAAAATTTGTTTAAAAATAGTTAAAAAATACTTTTGAATAATAAGAAAAACATTTTCTTTTACATTAGGGGTTTCAATTTACCTTAATCAGTCCTTTTAGCCTTTTTTTTTTTTTTCTTTAAAACTACTTTAGGATGTATTTTATACGGCAGATAAAAACCACATAACACTAAATTTGAAGCACTCTATTAGCACTGATAGCCGATTTTGCAGCAGTATTGTAAAACTACCGTAAAAAATCCCCACCCCCCACACACAATAATAATAATATAAAAAAAGCGACCAAATTTCTATTAAACAGGCAGCATTCTCTGGGTCGTTCCCTCTTTCTTTTCCCAGTGATTATACCTACCCCGAAAATCAATTTAGATCTCGAGATATCTTTAACGATCTTCCTCCCACAAGGGCCCAGCAAGACCGCCCAAAAATATCCATTACTGGGCCCCGGGCCCCCCTATCTCTTGGGATACTCAAAAGCCAGTTAAGTCCCTAAGATATCGTCTGCCCTTTCAGGGGGAACTGAAAGGGAAAGATTCTCATCATAGAACACAAGAAGTGATTGTTCCCAGATCCAGAAATTCCTACAAAATCTAGGCTTTCATCTTTGTTTTTTCCCATTTATGCATGTTCTATGTTCTACCTTATTCAGAATATAGGCACTACAATAAAGTCTAAATAAGTCTAATCTTTAAGTAGCTACAGTTCTACCTAATTCAGACTTTATTTATGTCTGTTCTAGCTGATTAAAACCCGACTTTATTTATGCATGTTCCACATAGTTGCAACCTAATTAAGACATTATTTATGCATATTCTACACAGTTTAAATTTAATTAATTAATTAAGATATTATTTATGTATGTTCTACATAGTTGAAACCTAATTCAAATTTTATACATGTTTAATTCAAATCTAATTAAGACATAATTTATGCATATTCCATATAGTTTAAACTTAATTAAGACATTATTTATGTATGCTCTACATAGTTGAAACCTAATTCAAATTTTATACATGTTTTATTCAAATCTAATTACGACATTACTTTTGCATTTTCTACCTTATTCATTTATTTATGCGTTCTACAATTCAGACTTGCAATTCTACAAAGTTTAAACCTAATTCAGACTTTATGCATATTCTACAAAGTTTAAACCTAATTCAGACTTTATGCATATTCTACAAAGTTTAAACCTAATTCAGACTTTATGCATATTCTACAAAGTTTAAACCTAATTTAGACGTCAGTTATACATATTCTGTATAATTTGAAACCTAGTTAAGACTTTATTTATGCATGTTCTACATAGTTGAAACCTATTTAAGATTTTATGTATGTTCTATCTAATTCAAACTTTACTTATGCCTGTTCTGCCTGATTCAAACCTGATTCGGACTTTATTTATGCTTGTTCCATGTAGTTCCAACCTAATTAAGACTTTATTTATGCATGTTTTACACAGTTTAAACTTAATTAAGACGTTATTTATGCACGTTCTACATAGCTAATTCAAATTTTATACATGCTCAATTCAAGTTGATTCAAGTGGTTAAGATATTACTTTTGCATTTTCTGCCTAATTCAAACTTTATGCATATTCTACAAAGTTTCAACTAATTCAGACATTATTTACGCATATTCTCTATAATTTGAAACCTAATTAAGACTGCATTTATGCATGCTCAACATAGACTCAATTATAAGTTCTCACTTCAATAAAAAAATTCTTTTGGTTTCCGGCATTGAATGGCAGATATAAATTCCAAATGCACATCTCAGTGCACCTGCCTAGTTCCTTCTGATTTATTCGAGGCACTTCTACTCCCCTGTGAAGATTAAGCCACCCATTCTCTTCACTTCAAATCCGCCCTTTCTATCTCCAGACGATTCTCAGGAATCTCGTCTCCTAACAAGCAGCGCTCCTGTGTAGCGATGGCTTGTTATCGGGGTGGTGGACCCCAGATTTAGAAAAAGGCAGGAAGTTCTAAATCCTGTCGATTGTCCGATGGAAAATATAAGAAGCTGAAATCCTCCGGGCTTATGTTTTGATAAGGGACATCTTTCTCAGCAAAAAGTAGAAAAGAAAATGTTTGTTCTCCTATCCGCAGATCACGCAAACTGAATCCCCCCCCCACACACACAATCTATTCGTATGACCTTTTTGAAAGAAAAATTAAAGTAATTTCAGCTTATTAAATCTCTTCCTCCTATTACAATCGAATACACGATTCGAATGTAAGTGTAAAATATAACAACAGATAATAATAATTATTAAAAGACTATAATCAATAAGTATAGTTATATGTGGAATTTTAAAATATTGAGGTATGAATTACTTACGTTGAAATAGATAACATTGAAAAAAAAAAAAAAAATTAGAAACTATTCTAAAAAAATTATGAAGCCTTATTCTAATTGAATTAAAAGCATTTTATCGCTATAAGCACTATTAACTAAGCATATTTCTATACTACTACAAGCATTATTAACTCAGCTTACTTCTATACTACAACAAGCACTATTAATAAGCATGTTTCTATACTACTACAGGCATTATTCTTACAAAGCAAACTTCAATAAACTTAACAAAATGAACTTTAAAATGTTATAATCAACTACTATTTTCGTAAGAAATAGAAATTGAACATTTTATTAACTTTCTAATTTTCTGTCATTCAATTGATAAATTTCTTGATTTCGTAAGTTATTATTATTTTTGTATTTATATAACTGAAATTAAAAAAAAAAAAATTATATAAATTTGTGACAGAAGATATTGAATATGTCCTTTAAATAAAAGAATCCTATAAAGATTCATAGGCCCATGTAATCCTATAAATATTTTAATACAAGAAATTAACACATTTATAAATGGATTTAACATGTACTATAATTTATAATTGAAATCCAGAGCAAAAAACTGAGTCCTTATTTACCTCTTTTTGGATCTATATTTTAACTAAAAAATTTTTTAAATACAGAAACTATTATTATCATTTTACTTCTTATTGTTCATAACATGATTATTTGGCTGATGTGAGCGGCATCTTGTAGTTCCTTTGCATTTCCGAACTGTGCGGATGTGGATGAATTAAGCAGAACCAAAGGTTCCCGTGCTTTAGCGGTAAAGGGTAAATTGGTAAAGTTCTTCCTTAGGCATGGATATAAGAAGCCAAAACGGCGAAGCGAACCTTTCTTGTCAGATCATTCTGATGTAAGCGGCCTGATGAATAAGTGTCTCTGGCCTTTGGTATCGCAGGTTTCAGGTTCGAATTCTGGCTGTGGAATGGATGTTTGTGAGTGGTTCGGAATCCACTCTAAACTGTAGCTCCCGGTCTAATTAGCCTCGTGTGCACAAGATGTTCGTAGAGCGACAAACTAAACCTAAATCGATTCTGATGTAAATACACAGAGCTTCATCTAATAGATTATGAAAATTTCAATGAATAACAGTATGGAACTATTTTGAGAATTAATTTAAATAACAGATGCGTATTACTAAGAACAGAAGATACAGATGCATATTACTAACTTGCGTATTACTAAGAAATGATTTTAAAATTGTTTGCACGTGAAAAATATCCGAGTTTTAGTTACAAGATAAGAACATGTTTTTCAAGGCAAAATATTTTTGTTATCGGGACCTGATGGCCGATGGCTAGCTTTCTGGCGGTTGGTACCACAGGTTTCGAGTTCGAATTCTGGCTGTGGAATGGATGTTTGTGAGTGGTTCGGAATCCACTTCAAATCGTAGGTTCCTGTCTAATAGGATCGTAGAGTGCTGTGGGGGTAGTGTGACTCGAGTCCATAGTATATCTTCAAGCTACACATGCCCCCTGGGTAGTGCTAAATGAGTAATAGTGCTCGTCGATGCAGCCCATTTAGGCTGCTCACAGGGATACGTCCCAGTCTTCGGCGTAGTTTAAAAAAAAAAAGATTATCAATATCAATAGAAGAATAAAACAAAGGGGTGTTTATTGGGAGATCCATAAAAATATGATACAGGTTTCAAAATTAGTTACAAATGTTGCCGACAATTGATACCGGGCGCTGCAGTCGCAGTGCCGTGTCTATATCCAATGGTGAAACCTTCCTCTGCAATTAATCCTTGCTATCCCATTCAAAATGCGCAATTTCTCAGAATACACGAATTCATTCACTTTCCTCAGTACCTCCTCTTTCACTTTTAACATCAGAAACGTGGGCCTGAATGGCCGAGTGGCTAGCGCTCTGGTGCTCGGTACCACAGGTATCGGGTTCGAATCCCGGCGGTGCCATGGATGTTTGTAGTGGTTCGAATCCACTTTAAACCGTAGGTCTCGGTCCTATAATAGGATCGTATAGCGTTGCGGGGACTGTTACTCCGCGTCCGTGGCTTATCTTCGGTGACAACGCCTCCAGGGTAATGCAAAAAGCGTCGTGTTTGCCAGCTGCATTAGAACAACAACATCAGAAACGTTGGAAGATCAAAGAAAATTATTGGAATAAGCTGGAAAAATCAATTCCAGTTCCTCAATTTACATTAAAAATTTAATAGGCTAAATGACAATGAATAAATTTTACCTGAAATATGAAAACAGTTTAGTCATAAGAATATCACAATACGCAGAAAATACTGCCTTCGACAATATTTAAACTTGGTTGGTTAATACTTTTGTTGAAAAAGGGGCAAATTCAAGTTAAAAGAAATGTCTAAAACGCAGTTTTAATTGGTTAGTGTGGTTTAAAAGGCACATGGGTTACATTTGGCTAAATTGCGCCAAACATAATGTTCAAAATAGCGTTATGAAAAGCAAGTATTTATATTCAAGTAAAATATCTGTAATGGATTGAATAAAATTAAAAACTGTGCTTAAAATGAAACTTAGATACAAGATTTGTCTATAAAGAAAAGGAACCGGCTCAGAAAAGGTTATTTTTTTACAATTTTGGGTATCAGGTTGAACTCAAAGTAATGCTGGATGGGGCCTGAATGGCCGAGTGGCTAGCGCTCAGTACCAGGTTTGGTTCGAGTCCAGGCGGTGCCATGGATGTTTGTAGTGGTTCGGAATCCACTTTAAACCGTAGGTCCCGGTCTAACACGATCGTGGAAGTGACATATTAACAATAAGGAAAAACTAACTGTTCATATATAGTGATTAATTATAGTCCTTGTTGCTTCACACCCCCATATACCACATCATCATCAGTAATGCTGGATTCAGAGAGACTATTTTGAAAGGAAACAAATATGTATGTAGACTTCAGCCACTTGCAAAAGACGCATCCCGGCTGAACCCCCAATTTTGAAGATTCAGCCGCTTCCAATAGATTCATCCCGACCGAGCCCACAATCTTGTCTTTTCTCTCAGTCTAGCAAATTTTTAACGACAGAGGGACGCAATCTAGGGGTTTATTTCAAAGCGACATAAAGAAGCGTTGGTTTTCTCAACAACACATATTTAATGAATATATTTACATCAATATTTACAGAAAGTATGGATACATTCACAACCATTTTCTACCGCTGCTTGACGCAGCGTCTCCCCATGTCCGTTAGCTTTCTCCTCTCGCGCCAAACTACGGGGTTTTTCCCTTCTTCCAGGGCCAGAGTTCAAGGTCCAATACTGCTACTACATGGCAAAAGGTTGGTGTGAAAGGCACATAGTCCGTGATGTTTCCATCTGGTGTTTAGTAGGCAAACAAATCCTACATGCATGTATTATTATAAATATGTTAATATTGTTAAAAATATGTATGCTATTTTCAATGACATTTAACTGTATTTCCAGTAACTTTTTGATTCCATCTTGGAAGAGTTTTTTGGTTTTGCAGCAAAATACACATTTAGAGAATTTTCGATCTCCTGTTTATTACTCAAATTTCTGATATCAAGAAAATTCTGACGAGACATAAAAGCACATAATAATCTGATGGGACTGTGTTTGAACTATAAGGTGGAAAAGAAAAAAAAAAACCGTCTTTATTTATTCAGCTTCCGTTGAATCATGTGCATGTGAAGACCGGGCATTATTTTGTTCAATTTGGTTTGGTTTGATAGCTCTATGGTCATTTTGTACACACTTTAGGCTCATTAAACTGGGACCTACAGTTTAACGTGGATTCCGAACTACTCACAAACATCCATGCCACAGCCTGATTCGAACCTGAAGCCTGTGGTACCAAAGGCCAGAGAGCTGGCCAATTGGCAATCAGGCCACTTATTTTGTTCAAGAATCAAACTCCGTCTATTGAGTAATGTAGAATATATTTAGTAAATAAAGCTCTCGCTTTTAACTTTCTAATTGGGGACAGTAGATGTCGGAGGTGATAATTTGGTTATTCACAAGTAGTTCATAATAAACCATCCCTTCCATGCCCACCAAATGTAAAGCAAAACTTTCTTCAGATGCAATCTTAGCTTTACGGTGGGAATAAGTTTTTCCTTTGCACTTAACCAATGTGTTTTTAGAGAAACGTTTGCATAAAGTATACACTTTTCATCTCCATTCATTATGTACTTTAAAAAAAAAGAATCAAATTCATTTCTTACGATTAGTGATGTGCAAACATTTGCTTGTTGCTGACTGTTTTAGAGGTTAATTCATGCAGAACCTAAACATCAGATCAAGAAACTTTTCCTACCATTCTAGGTGTTCTACTGCTGTTGTTTGTACAAATTGGAGTCTACCATCTACTTCTCTATTGTTATATGGGATTCTGACTTTACCAGTGCTTATAAATCATCATTACCAAACCCTTCTCTATTCATTTTCAGGATTACAATTCTTCTGAACTTTTAAGCCAATGTAGAACTTGATTTTCACTTACAGAGGATTCACTTATTGCTTCATCAGCCTTCCCTCGAAGCTCATAACGTCTCGGCCTATACTAGATCTATAATGGCCTCATGAAGAGGGCCACTTTCAGGTTCATGGGAACACTTTTTTTATTTACCAAAATTATATATATATATATATATATATACATACAGAACTCTATTTTTACAATAAATGAAAATCAAGGATATAAATTAGATTCACAAGTGCAGTTCACACCAAGTTCGGGGATTTTCAGAGTTCTCGAGTCTACAACGAATCTAAACACCTGGTCTACGGCAGGTCATAACCATTACACGGCGGGATTCACGAAACAACAAGGGGCTTATTTTGAAAACAGGCGGAAAACTTTGGTCTATTCGGTCACTTCAGAGAAAAAAAAAACACTTCTGGTCGACTCGTCGCAGAACTCTAATCTTCACCAAAGAACTCCTTTTAAAACAATCCGTCTAAAAAGGGGAGGAAGTCATCTTCCCTCACTTCTCATTGGAATAGACATTTCTCAGCTGGTAGTCTATCACTCGTCACTATAGAACAACTCATGATATATTAATTGGTTGATATTCAATCTGTAGTTGTTTCGACCTGTGAAGGTCGCACAGACATTCGCTAATTTCCTTATCCTGCATGATACCGAATATCTGCTATCAGATTGGAGTGGCAGGTTGTTCTCATTAGTACAAAACACTAATTGCATGTAATATAACTACCCACATTAAATCTTGTCTGCTGCCAAATTTAAATGATGGGTTTATTATATATTTTTCAAATAGCATACATTCCTCTCTCCTGGGAATGCAGTGCCAAAACTCTTCTCGTGAGAAAAAACTCTACAAGCCTAAACTAAAAAAAGTATGACATAGCAAATATGCAACTTATCATATTTTATCACTTTTCTGGAAAATAAAAATTTAAATAAAATTGTAATGAAGGGCATGATATTAAGTTTAAAAATAATTTTTAAAAAGGGGGAAGGGAAAGGATATCAAATTGAATTCAGTCATTTAAAATCGACTTGAATTTCGGCAAGTTAAAATCCAGCATTATTTTCCGTTTAACCCAATAAATATAATTGTTTGTCTCCTCCAATTTATTTGGCATGGATGTTTGTGTATGGTTCGGAATCCACGTTAAACTGTTGGTCTCGGTCTAATTAGCCTAAAAGTGAACAAAATAACCACAGATCGTCCAACCAAACCTTCAATGTATTATCCATTGTTGAACCACACATCGACCCATTGTTATTTCGCATTTGTCAAAAGTTTGTTAAAGTTGCTTTTTTGATGAACTTCAACAAGTTTTAACAAGTTAACTAACTTTTTTAGTAACTCAAAACGAGTTCCTTTCAGCACAGATTTTATTTTGGGCAGAAGATAAAAAAAAAAAAGGTCACAATGAGCTAAATCAGAGGAATATGGAGGATGTTTCAGAGTTGCAATTCCATTTTTGACTAAAAACTGCTTCAAGGTGAGCGCTATGTGTAAAGGAGTTGTTTTTTTTTCTGGGACAAAACCACTTTGGTACACATTTTTCATATCGAAATCTAAACTTTCCGCACAGTATCTTTGTCCTTATTGGTAGTTTCAGAGATCACTCAGACGACAGTTTATTATTTGTTTTTATTGTCGGTTTCCGATATAGTATTAACTTTTCTCTTGAGTTGCGTCTTTTTTAAATTAAAAATTAAATTAAATTCATGTTCTATAGAATATCCAATTCAATTAATGTTCAATGTATTAATTTTAATTTTGTAGTTGCTAAAAGGACGAAATACTTTGCTTATTTACATTGTTTGCACGGATTCAGTAAACACATTGTTTCTTGCCTTAATCATTTCAATTTTTACCTATAGATTAAAATGAGCCAATTGTACGCATCGAAAAACTAAATTCTTGTCCTATAAAACCCTTATTAGACCTATTTGGGTCTATGGCTCTGAAACTTGGACTTTTGCAAGATCAGAACCTTTCAAATAACGTGCTTGCCTGCATAAAAGATCCTTTAAGTTATGTAATCTTTTTTTTTTTTTTTTTAATTACTATTATGACATGCATTGTTAAACACATGTTGCATTTTAAAAGTGCACGTGATAAAATACGTGTAACGTGCCTTCAGGACATTTATTAAAAAAAATATAGATTTATTTCATTTTATCAAATTCAAACTCGGAGCAGACATCGCCAATACCAGTGTAAAAAGTTTTCGCAACTTATTTTCTCTACTCATAACACTATTTATGGCAACCCTTATCAAAGATTTGTCAACACAAGTAAAATATGGATGAATAATTATTTTAATTAATAAAAATACATAGATATAATTAAGAGCATTCAACACATCGTGTGCATTTTTTCTTTCTATCAATTATCACAGAAATTAAATAATTTGCAGAGACTATATCCATTATATACTATCGATAGACCATTATGCGAGAGAATCGATAGAGCTATCCAGAAATATCCACATACTATCATGGATCATAAGACTTATTTTGGTGTAGGCCTCTGAAACTTGACTTTGGGTAAGATCTGATGAGGCCCATTCGGGTCTGAAGATTTTGAGGGCCATTCTTGTGTTAGGGAAAGGGATTGTTAGAAGAAGGTACAACGCAGACATTTATAAATGCTAAAGACCCAGATATTAAAAATTTATTAAGATCAATAAATGAAACTGGGCTGCTCATGTATTTAGAATGATTGATTTAAACCTCTTAAAAGAAAGGCTCGTTTTGGCAAAGCCACAGACAACAGAGAGGAAGAGGACGACCCAGGTTACGATGGATGGACGAAGTTGAAAAGGTTTTTTGCTGTACTAGGGGTTGAAGAACTGGAGGACCCTTGTCACCCAGAGGATTGTATGGAAATCTCTTCAAAGGAAAGCCTTGACCACTCTGGGCTGCCATGCTATTGATGATGATGATGATGAATTGTAGGCATAACGCATTTAGCAATATATGTTGATGCAGTTTTAAAGCTGTAGTTTTTAAGCCCCTGATAACATCCAAGTATAATTTATGAGAAAAATTAAATCGCATAGTATTATTTAAAAGGACAAACAATAATAACTATTATTCAAAATACAATTACATGTTGTAAAAAAAATAATATCCGACAAAAATGTTCCACCATCATTTGTCGGCAAAATTTTTAAAACAAAAATAAGTTAATGTATTATTTGTTAATATCAAGAGAATCAAATAATTTTAGTTTCTCATAATAAGTATTTTAAAAAAAAAAAGGCAACAAAACAACTTGTTACAAAGCAACATTTTATTATTACGTTACAATAAAAACGGTACGAACCATGGCAGTCAATTGAAGGAAAAAAAATGCCTCCAGAAATATACGTTCCTGAGATTAGGCAGTGAAAAAATATGGTCATCAAATATTGATACTTAATTATTCTAGTGCTTATCTAGAGATGACAGCTCTATCGTCAAACAGAAATAACCACAAGTGTAGAACATTTTATTCCACATTGACAAAAAAAAAATAATTCAGTTTACATAAGACGCTGAATTATCTTTTGATTCTTTAAAAAAACATAATCAATATCTTCTAATGATTATTATTGATAAACATGTAAATGAATACAAAAATCTTACCCAAATATAATATAGGGTTCAAGATAATGTGAATATACTAAATGCGAGAGATTCAAAACATTTTATAAGCAACAATTTTACATCCCTTTTAGGATTGTCCTAAAATCAACCCTCTTGTTGCATACATTGAAAACGAATTAATAAAAATGAAAAAATTTTAATTCATTGTAACAAATTCTAATAGAGATGAATTATATATTTCTTTAAATGAAATGTTTTTACTTTGCTCACAAATTGCATCATTTATACAATGACATAATGCCATTATTAATTATGTAATATATAACAACAGAAATACATATTATAGTGACTAATTAGAGCATATTTTAAATACATCTAAATAAGAATTATGATAGTTTCACAAAAACATTCAGATTAATAATTCAACAAAAATAATCTCCTCCTTCATAACTTGGAGATCATACAAAGTACTTACAAAAAGCATCAAATATACGTATACAATTGCTTAACGTCCAATGATTTCTCAGATTCACTGGATCTAAAATTTAGCATGACATTTTTTATCAAGAAATTTTTCTTAGTATTTAGAAACATGGATGAACAAGAGATTCCATAAAAGTTGATATTTTAAAATTTGAATTCGTTGCTATTTTATATATAAATTTAAATTGTTGAATAAGTTCTTTTACAAAACTCAATGCAATTGAAAGAGTCATCGTAATATGAAAGTAATTGAAGATTACATCCGTTAGAGCACAATCATAATGATTTACAATTATACAAAACAAAGTCCACGCATATATAAACACAGACAACATTTGACTGAATAGGTCTGAATTAAAATACATCAGCACGGACAAGTACAAAAATTCATCTAAAGTGAAACTTAAAAACTAAGAAAAAAAGAGAGAACATTTACAGAAATTTATTATATTCAAAATTAAATCATCAAAGTCTTCTTCTTGCTCATATATCCTTGAATGGTACAAAAGAAGGCTGAAAACTGAGTAAAATAAATAAGAATATATAGTATGTCATAGAGAGCACCCATTTTCTTTAAACATAATTTGGAGCTACTTAAAAAGTTACATCCTGAAGAAAAACTGCACAGTAAAAGAAAAAGAAATGCAGATTTCATTGGTTCGTAAGAGTTAAATATGTACAAGTGAATTTGCGAAAAAAGCTCTTTTTCGATGGCAACAGGAACTGAAAACTTTACACACTCGATACTCTTGTCCTAGATTTTATCCTAAACGAAGTAGAGGAAGCTCTAATTGTGAAATAGTTCCACTTCTTGAAGGTGCACTTCGAATGCACCCAGAAGACTATTTGTACCTAACATGAAATACAATAAAAGGTTGTTTTCCATGCTTAATCCCGTTCGAAGTACAGCCACCTGTGATTGGGGTTTCGGCTGTTCGGAAGGGGTCGTTTGCCTTGTTCCATCCCTTTGAAGTTTTCGTGGTCGGGTCTCTTGGGACATCTGCCCCTTTCTGGGTCATAGGGGCCGTAGTCACAGTCGGGGATGTTGCAGTGTCCTCCCAAGACGCATCTGATGGGAATAAAAATACAACTTAAAGGAAATTTACCAACCAATTCGAATTCAACCATTTAAAATATAAATAGAGGTACTGTTATAAATACACTCATACCTTAAAAATTAAAGTACCAAAAGGACCTATTGAAATTTTATATATAACTTTTATTTAATGTTTTAGCTATTTGTGTGTTGGTAACATGATATAAACAATAGATTATAAAAAGAGACAAAATGATCATTTATTGCTGGAAAACTCACACAAAAAATACCAGGTCAGAACCTCGGTTGGCCACTGCTAGCTTAAATGGACGATCAATACTTGGGGGACAATAAGGTATACAGATTTCATATGATGTCTTGCGACACATTATTACACAGTTCTCGTAAGGGTGCCTTTAGTTCGACCGAATGACTGTGCTTTCAACTTGTCGACCCAAATCTTCTCATAAGTTCCCAATTGGTGACAAATCTGGAAATCGGCGGAGCCAGAATATGTCAATATTAAAGAGGTGGCTCTGTGATATACTTCGTCGTAACTCTTCCTCCCGTTTGCTGCTATTAGGTGGCGTAAGAGTATCCCTGATATTCTGTAATAGAGAAACTGCATACAAGAGTATCTCAAGGCAGTATTTATAGGTTATAATGGACGCCTATCAATGCTTGCTAATGGCCTTAAGTAAAATTTCAGAATAATTGCGCAATAATTATTTGCATACTTGGCTTGACACATGTTCATGCCAAATTTCACCAACTGCTCGTTTTTAAGGGAATGAGTATAATTGTATTCTTAAACAATATTGCTTTTTTTCCCTTGGCTATCACCTTTTTCTCCTATTTACAATAGATTTTACTTAATTTTCGATATTGAATGAACATATTGCTTTAATTCACAGCTTTTGTGTATAATTATAAAAAAGAATTGCGAAACCATAAAAAACAAAGCAGTTGTAGATAGTTTCGTTTCGTAATTGTCCACAATTGCCTTGCTAGTCATTCACACGGCATAAACGTACTTGAAGACCCTGGCTACAGGTTTCGTAATCTTCGGGAACTTTGCTTACCTTCAACGCTGTCCTGCTCTCTCTGCCTCCTCTTTGTGGGAGCCATACTGGGAGGCTGGGAGCCGAACGGGTCCATAGGCCTTTCTTCTGTTTTCATTTTATATTATTTTGTTCTGTTCTGTTTGTTTTGTTCTACATGGCTCCATTTGTGTCTTTTGTACCCGTCATTAGAAGGGGAAGAAAAATCTTCTTTTGGTTAAGTTCATGGATCTGGGGCGAATTTAGGTCATATATGACTACCTCGATATATGAACTAAATCCGTAGTCATATATGACCTAGATCTGCTGAATCCGCTTTGGGTAGTCATATGTCGAGGTAAAAATGTCACTGTATATATAGTGGTATATACCGCATTTGGTTACGTTCATGAATGTGGAGCGCATTAAGGTCGTAAATCACTGCATATACAGTGGTATACATCTTGTTTGGTTAAGTTCCTGGATCTGGGGCGGATTTAGGTCATCTATCGAGGTAGATACCACTGTATATACATTGGTATACATTCTGTTTGGTATGTCGCAGGAGGAGAGGATTGAGGTCATATACAGAGATAGATATTACTGTACATATAGGGTAGTGAAATAAAAGAAAATTTGGTAACTAAAACTATTTCTGAGTTTGTGATATAATTGCTTTCCACTTAAAAATTAAAACACTGCCAACAAAGATGGAGCAGCACAGAGTTGAGGAAGAGAGTGAACGCACCTTCTTTCCATCTCAGAGAGGGCGTCCCGGCCCCTTTTTATCCGGATGCAGGGCTTGTGGCGGTCGAAGCAGTCGCAGCTGCAGCGCCCGTCCTCCAGTTCTCGAACGCAGAAGGGGGAGGGGCACGAACGGCACCTGCGGAAAAGAATATTAGAATACCTGAAGCAAATCGTCTTCACTTCAAGACGCTTTTAAGAGAGAGAAATGGGTTCTCAAGTCTTCTTTTGAGACTTGAGATTTTTTATTTTTAAAAAAAAAATTGAATAATTTAATATTGCTGAGAAATACTTATACGGAAACAGTTACCAAATAAATAAATAAAAAAATAATAATTAAAAAAAAATAGATAAATTGGTATTGTAATTTTTTGACTTTTTTTTTAGCAGTTGTTATCCTCCTACTGATTTTTACGCCTCTCATTAGTATTTGTTTCTTTTTGGGTAATTCTTCTTATAAATACGTCATTGTAGAAGATTTTTTTTTTTTACATGCACTGTAACCATCCATCCTCTGACCGGTAGGCAAGAGCGCCCCTGTAGCCTTCAAGAGAAGCATTCAGTTGACCTACAGATTCTCACCCGAGATGTCATATATTTTATTGCAACATATACAACTTTATAGCAAATGTATATTACAGCAACCCTGTGCTTCTGACGGAATTCGGTTGAACATTGGAGTCCTTCCACCAAGTTCTAACTTTCTTCTTACTTTAAATGTGTAACTCATTGTATGTGGTTGTGATTTGTGTGTGTTAATAAAAGTGATTGTTCTAAAACCTGTGCTTCCAGTATCTCAAACTAACACACTACACCATTCATTTTTATTTTATTGATGAGTTATTTTTCTCTCTCAAATAAATGATGGAAATTGTTTTTAATCAATGACATTTAACAAAGAAAACAGAATATTTCTATGTGAAAAAAAAAAATCAACAAAGCATTTACATAATTAAATTCGAATTTAAACAAATTTACTATTTCAAAAATTCAGTAGTTTTGATTTGGTTTGGTTTGTCGCTCTACGGTCATCTTGTGCACACGACGGCTAAACAAACTGGGACTTACAGTTCAAAGGGGATACCGAACCCTCACAAACATCCACGCCACCGCCAGGATTCGAACCTGGAACCTTGGGGTACCAAAGTCCAGACTGCTAGCCAATTGGACATCAGGCCGCCTCAAAATTTAATAGAGTAATCGCTGAATTCTGACAACTAGTAACACATCCAATATCGTGTTCTTTTTAAGGGCATGTTCGACAGTCACTATTATAGAAATAGCCTGCATTCTGTCATAAAAGCATTCAGCTATTGTTCAAGAAATAAAATTAAAAATTAAGCTTGAAGAATATCATTAACAACACGTGAAACTTCTTTTGAGGATTTATTAGTATATTAGTGATTTACGTTCATCTTATTCTGAAATGGGAAAAATGACTAATGAATGGCTAAGAAAATATTAAATGCTGAATGGATTTCAATTTCATGCAATTCTCAGAATTATATTATAATACATTAGGACGCGAAATATTAACTAATATTCTATTCCTTTCTAATAGATTTAATATGATTTGTCGCTCTACGGTCATTTTGTGCACTTTAGGTTAAACAGACCGGCACCTACAATTTTAAAGTGGATTCCGAACTACTCACAAACATCCATGGCACCGCTAGAATTCGTATCTGAAGCCTGTGGTACCAAAAGCCAGAGCGCTAGCCAATTGGCCATCAGGCGCGTTCTGATAGGAGAGAGGGCTTTTTATATTACCACTACTCTATGGATCATATGGAAGCAGAAATGAGGAGTCAGAATCAAGAGCCGAGCCTTTTTTAAGGATTCAGGAGTCGGTTTAAATCAACCCCGATTCTTTTATATAAATAATTTTTTATTCTTCAGAATTCTGTGAATTTTTTTAATTAAATATTGAGGAGGCAATTCAATCGTATCCTTCCATGCTATAACCAAAGTTAGTTATTGCTTTCTTAGTAATCAAAGTAAGTGCTGAGAGATTTTTCTCCGCACTGTGTCTTATAAAAAGCTGTCTTTGATCCACCATGGAAGAAGGTCTTGCAAAAGTTATTCTATCACTAAGAACAAATAAAATTTAATGCATTACAATTATAAGATTATTGTCATTAAAATATACAACTTTCTTTTGCTTGTTTTTAACTATTCTATAATACCTGTTCATTTAGTAATGTTATTTTTATACGATATATATACAGGGTGATTATAATTAAAGTCCCTCTTTTAAAATGCTGTAAAAAAAAAAGAACTACTCGTCACAATGAGTCCAAATTTGAACTGAAGATATTTGAAGGGGAAAACGGTATGGCATCAAAAGTTCTATCGATTTTTCCCATCCAATTGGGTATGACCTTGCCGTGGTGGATAGGCTTTCCACTAATAGAGCCACAACTGTTGAATGACTTGTAAGTCATTTTTTCCGTCAAGAAACACTTAAGCACATTGAACTCTACAGTGGGTTGAATGTGCAACTCGTGCCAAATACATTGCCATTTCGGTTCAAAATATCACTGGCTGCCGAATTCTTTTTTTTTTATGCCACTTACAGCGCATGTATTAATACACATTGTAACTTTTTTTGATTCCGTACCGTTTTTCCTTTCTTCAAGTATCTTCAGTTCAAATTGGAACTCATTGTGACGAGTGGTTGTTTTTTAACAGCATTTTAAAAGTGGGACTTTAATTATAATCACCCTGTATGTATATATTTATAATCAAATTTCAAGTGCAAGAATATCTTTTACAGTAGTACAAATACTACATTTTTAAAGTTTCAAAAAATACTTTAAGGAAAATTTGTTTTTTTCAGAAGTACGAGTTCGTGGTTGAATATATTTCACAAATTTTTTTAAGCCCATTCAATATTATAGTTCATAAAATTATGGTAAAGAATCAGGAGTGGGTATCAAAAATATGATTAAGGAGTCGGAAAGTTTTTGGCCGACCAATCCTCTTTATCTGAAAGGGGTCGCATACTTTCTGTACTTTTGGTCTCCTTGTGGGTATTGGTCCACCACCGTCTTTGTCACTTCCGTATCGGTAGGGGTGGAACCAATGCTGTCGGTCGACGTCTCCAAGCTAGGCTTTGGTTGACATTCGCACTCGGTGTGGTTGACGAACCACAGCTTCTCTACGTCAGATGATCGGTGATCACCACCCAGCACCTGTGAGGAATAAAGAAAAGTTACACATCTGAGATTTTGTAAGAATACAATTAAAATTTCTACCTGTGTGTGGACGGACATCCCATGAGTAATCTACTCATGAATGGAGAGAAAGAGGCAGCTTCTGTTGTGATGGAGCACCCGTAGGTAGAAGTCTGACTTTTGCTCCGTGATGCTCTTACAATCATATTACACCGGCACTTACGGCTTAAAGTGGATTCCAAATCACTACAAACATTCACGGCACAGCCGGGACTCGAACCCGAAAACCTGTGGCATCGAGCGCTAGGCACTCGGCCATTCAGGCTCCAAATTTCTACCTTCAAATTACCATCGTTCAATGCTTTTATATTAATAGATATCAGTGCTGTTCATGTGAATTTTATTAAAACACAAGTGTAGGCAAGATCTGAGCAAAAGAACCAAAAATCTGAAAATAGTATTTTAAATAAGTAAGTAAATTAAATATCTACTTACTTTTTAATAAATAGATCGTCGTGTTTTAGCCATCTCAAAATTTATTTCTTGCTTCATTATTATGTGCTTTACGATGTTTATAGTAAATTGAGTATCCAGCTCTTAAATTCTGTTCTACTTTGAAAGAATATACTACCAAAACAATACGTTCATTATGAGCGAATTTTATCCATTTATCTTGAATTGGAAATTCCAAACTCAAGATTATTTATGATATTTAAAATGGTTTTATTTTAAATATCATAAATAATCTTCGAAGTACGCACACAAGTTTTCGAAGTAAACACTCAAGATGTTGTGGAAAAACCCAAGCCTTTGCAGCGCCGATAGATATCAACAAACAAATTTAATGATATAAGATGAATTTTTTGAGGTATTCAGTAAAACTAAATTGGAATTCTGTTTATCTTTAAACAAAGATGATTGAAATTCATGAAATGTTAACAAAAGCACGAAATTGTTTTTATTGATATGATCTTAAATGGAGATAAAAATATTTCCGAAGTTTACACTACATATGAATTAAACAAAATTGTTACAAGAAAAATTTTTGATTTGTGCATTAGCATCATGTTTCTAGAAATTGTGCAAAATGGTGTAGAAAGTTATGTTAATTTAATATAGATAGATATTGGAAAAGTATTTAGCAATTTGGGAGTTTGATTATCTTACTGATAGCTAAAAGGATATCTATAGTCGTAAACAAAAACATTCCATTATTGTGAAAATCAAAAAGTTTTTATGTTTTATGCAAAAATGCCTTTTATTATGATGAAAATAAAACCATAAGTAAATGCGATTTAAACACCTAATTATCATAAATGAGTTCTGAAAATGAAAAAATGTAATATTTATTCAAAATGTAGCACAGAGTAATTGAGACATAAATGCATTTTTAAACAAGCACAAATACACTGTAAGGACTTATTTTTTTCCTTTTCTGTTCTATTTATTAATTAAGTGAGTGCTTGAATTTTCTCAAATATAAACAATATATACACTAGCAGGACCCGGCATTGCACCTACCAAAAATAAATGAATAAATAAAATACATGCCGTTTTCTTTATAACTAATTAAATTTGAAAAAAATCCAAATTATAGATTAAAAATCTATTTTATACTAGCAGAAACAGGCATACGATGTCCTGCCAAAAAATGCCTTGTAGAAAATTACATATCGCGAATATATTCACTATGTTCCAATATAGGTGCATACTCATTTTCATGGATATCGTTTGAAAGATCTATAAGATGAAATGCTGCAGCACCCTCTGGTGACAAATAACACTAAAGTGGATAGTGCGAACCTATTTTCCATACTCAGAATACATATTATTACCCATTTTCATAGCCATGGGTTGAACCGTATAGAAGTGGATAGACTGCAACACCCTCTGGTGGCGACTTACGACAAGGGGGATAGCATAGAAAACATTCTCCATGTTTTGTCAAGCACACACAAAACACACGTACAGAACAATTATATCGATTGGGTCCAATTGTGAATCTAAACCATTCAAACACACAAAAAATTTCATCAAAATCGGTCCACCCGTTTTAAGAGGAGTTCAGTGGCAAACACATGAACAGAGGTTTGGTTTGTCGTTCTACTGTCATCTTGTGCACACGATGGCTAAACAGACCGGGATCTACAGTTTAAAGTGTATTCCGAACCACTACAAAAATCCACCGTCGGAACTCGAATCCGAAACCTGTGGTACCGAGCGCCAGAACCGGCCATCACATGTGCAGAAGATTATATATGCATATATAAGAAGATTTCTCTTTGACATTGCACCTGTTTGGAAATTTAAAATCCCACACCAGGAAAATCTGTTTACTTTCCAAACAATGTTTTAGTAAGGTTTTATATCTTGGGAATGACTGTTATACAAATTGCCTTTAAACAGAGTTGTTTACTCAGGTCTCTCCTGTTCTCGAGTGCATTTCTTTCGTCTTGCAAAACATATCCTTTACCTCCCCCAAACGATATTGACATTTCCAGAATCTTCTCAAGGGGAAAGGCTTGCACCAGGGGGAGGGGGCGGGCCTAACCGCAGCAGGATGCGGCTTCTTAATCCGATTACGCAGGTAATGGGGGTGATGACTCATCCTGTGGCGGCGGAAAGCCCTTTTCGAGAGGATTGATACAAATGATGGGATGGGCGGCGTTTAATCAGGGTTCCCAGAAAGAAGGAAATTCTGATAATCTGAGCACTTGATTCGGCGATGGACAGAAGCCAAGAAAACAGAAGGAGGTTTCCGAATGCGTCAGTTTAATTGCTTTTATCCGGTACTCGATTAGAAGGAAGCTGTTTTTGTGTTCTCATGCAGGAAATAAACAATTCGCAGGATAAACTAAGTACTCTAGATACTTTTATACAAATTGTATTTAAACAAAATTGTTTACTCGCTATTTTGCCATTTCTAGGAAATCCCTGAAGTACTCGAATGCATATCTAACGAAAATATCTCATTTTGCAAAACATTATTCCACCCTTAGCAACAAATCTTTCTCATCTCTTATGTATCAAACAAAGCAAAGAGCTTAGAACCAAGTTTTTGCAGAGCACGGATGCACACACCATAGGCTTGTCGTTGCTTTTTTTTGCAATCCTCTGCACAAAATATTAAAAACCGTACTCGAGATAACCATAAATCGTGATATTTGACCCTTTTGAAACTGACAATGTAAAGAGCAAGTGTAATGTAAGCAAGTTTTTGCAGAGCAAGGATGCACACACGACGGCTCGCCGTTACTTTGCTTGCAATGTATTGCACCATATATATAAAAAAACCATATAAACTAAATACTCTAGATAATTAATTCTTTTGAAGCAAACAATGCGAATAGCTTAGAATCAAACTAACATAGAGTAGGAGTAGACAAGCAGCTTAAATTCATAGACAACAGTTTGATTTGGTTTTTCGCTCTATGGAAATTTTGTGCACACTTTAGGCTAATTAGACTGGGACCTACAGTTTAACGTGGATTCCGAACCACTCACAAACATCCATACCACCGCCACGGAACCTGAAGCCTGTGGTACCAAAGTCCAGAGCGTTAGCCAATTGGCATAGATGAACAGATAATAAATCAAAGTGATTTTGAAATTCATAATAATTCATATTTTTATTAAATAACTGTTCTTTTTCATATTTTTTGTCAACGTTTAAATTTATTTTAAGAGATTTAATTTTTACATCAAGCCTCGTATTCAACCCCCGCCCCCTATTTCCCCCTTACTCCTCTCTAAATCAGGACTACTATCTCACTCTAAAAATGAAATATAAAAGTCATGATTAGATAATTCTTAAATTTCAAATCTCATCTCTTTATTTAATTGAACAATAAGACTCTTTTTTAATGTTATTTGAATATTCATCAGAAAAATGAGCGAAAAACATCTTGCATGAAATAGATTGACACTAAATTGAAAGAGACAGTTAACAGATTTTAAAAGGTAACATTCAGACTTCCAATTATTATAATTTTTTAAGTAAGCCATTCCCTTAAAGTGTCTTAAGTGATTTAATCAGTAAAATGATATTCGTTTCTTACTATTATTGAGTATTATGTTAATTTCTTACTATCTTGTTGAATTATTGTTAATTTCGAATAAAAGAGGAATTATTGTTATAAATGACTTACGAATAAAAAACTACTAGAAACAGAAACTAATTCCACGTGTATGGAAATATTTTATTTTTCTCTTAAATTTGTACACATTTTTTGTGTCTAATATTTTACATAATTACTTTATATAAAAAATTTTCTCCTGGTATAAATACATTTATATACAAATTTTTTTTTCTTCTGGAATAAATTCGTGATTAACACACAAAAGTACTTCATGTATTTACATAAAAATTTTTCTTCTGTTTATTAACACATAAAAGTACTTCATGTATTTACAGTTTATTGCTTAATATTTGAAATAAATATGTGAATTTTTATATATCCATTCTAGATGTAATCCTTGCGAGTCAATAATATAACTGATATATTTTTCACTGATCACTTCAACATTCCAAGAATTTGAAATGTAAAGTATCAATACTTTATTTTAAAACCTCTGCACGTTTAGCTATAAACATAAATCCTACAACTATTTTATTGCTTCACTTTGGATGTTTGTCATTCATGAATTTTAAACTCAGGACGAGCCACCGCATATTAATAAGATCCAACGAAGAAATCTGCAATGGCATTTGAATATCCACATCACGTTCGAGAAGCAATTCATGTCTGTAACCCAGTTTGTGGTCCTAATTAATTCGCGAAACATTGTCATCAAATCAACAACTGTCACCGATCGTCCAGTCACTTTCTTTTCTTGCACGTGGGTACCTGCAACCGTACTCGCCAACTGTTGGTGGTCCATGGGAAGAGTTTCTTCTATCCTTTAATCCAATGAAGGATATCTTTTTTTTTTTTTGTGGTGTGAGTGAAGCTTTTTGAGAGATTCTTTCCACGAGGCTTTTCTTTTTCTTCGGGGTGGCTTTTTCTGGTTAAAAAGGAAAAGAAGTGCAGCTGTGTGTGGGGTCAAAAAACACGCTTCTTGGGAATTTTGCACACCGCGTTAACTGTTGGCAGACGACCTTTTTTTTTATGGTGTCTTTGGATGCTTTCAAGCTTTAAAATAAAATTTTTCCTTCGAATGCCAGGATTCTTTTTTTTCCTATCCATCTACTGAAGAAGTTTCAAATGAATCGCACTCGAATTTCGTGAATTCTTATTAAGCGATCTAGTTTATAAAATCTTTTATGATATTTTTCGTTTTCTTATAGATATTAATGAAGATGGATGGACGGATTTTTTCTGTGCATTAACACATTGAGAATGGGAAGAAATGCATCGATTCTTTATGAGTTATTGCATGTTATCTTCCACTTTCATGTTATCTTACATTTTCATGTTATCTTTATTGCACGCATCTACTTTCTATTTTTGTGAATGGGAGAAATGCATCCACGTTACGATATTTTACATTTTCATTTTGTACGTTACCTTGTATTTTCATGTTATCTTATTTTCGTAGATTAACACATTGTGAATGGGAGAAATGCTTCGTCTGGTTATTGCACGTTACCTTGTATTTTTATGTTATCTTATTGCACGTTACCTTGTATTTTCATGTTATCTTATTGCACGTTACCTTGTATTTTCATTTTATTTTATTTCAATATAGTTAACACATTGCGATTTTAGACAAATGTCTCCATAGTTTATAAGTTACGAGGATAAGGTAAAAAGTTCTGGGCCTGAAAATGGAAGCTTGTGAATTTCAGTTAAAAAATGATTTTATTTTTCTACATAATCTCCCTTGAGTTCAACACACTTGGTCCAACGTTTCTCCAACATCAGTATTCCTTCCCGGAAGAGAGTCTGGAAGGTTGCGAAAAATATTCATCTACGGCCCTCTCAACTTCTTCATTGGATGCGAAGCGCTTCCCAGAAACAAATTTCTTCAAGTTGGTAACAAACGAAAGTCTGAGGGTACCAAATCAGGGAGAATAGGGGAGATGGCCGAGCAAGTCGTACCACAAATCCCGCAGTTTTCCCATCGCCAACACACCCTTGTGCACAACTGCGTTGTCCTGGTGAAATATGACTTTCTTCTTCTTCAATCCAGGCCTCTTCTAGCGAATTTTGGCATACAGCTGGTAAAGAAGGTTGAAGTAATATTCGCCTGTAATTGTTTTGCCTTTTGCAAGGTAATCAATTAACAGGATCCCTTTCGCATCTCAAAACACGCCAGCCATGACCTTTCCAGCAGATGCGATCGCTTTTTTGGCGCTGAACCACCGGCTGCCACCCACTAGTTGGAATGCTGTTTTGTTTCTGGCGTGTAGTAATGGGCACATGTCTCATCCATGGTGACAAATCGCCGCACAAAATCAGTCGGATCACTATTGAATTAGTCCAAAGATTGCTGTGAAAGTCGTTAGCGCATTTTCTTTTGATCGGCATTCAGCAAATGCGGCACCCATCTTGCGCAGAGCTTTCGCATCCCTAATTCTTCGTGCAAGATGTTTCGCACCCTTTCTTCCGATGTCCCCACAGTGTCAGCTATCTCACCCACCTTCACTCGTCTATCGTCCAACACGATACCATGAACTTTTTCGATGGTTCCCGGTGTGGTTGCGGTTTTTGGCCGTGCTTCACGTGGGTCGTCTTCGAGGATGTGCGGCCACGTTTAAATTCAGCTGCCCACTTTTTAACGGTTGACATGGAAGGTGCAGAGTCCCCGTAAACTTTTGTCAACTTCGGATGAATTTCTTTAGAGTTAATCCATCCTAAACGAAGAATTTTATGACAGCACGATATCCATTTTATCGAAAAACACGCAAGACGTCTAATGCAAAAATTCGTGTAAACAAACTAAATGAGGGAACAAGTTGAAACTTGTCATACGAACTAATGACACGTGCACCCAGGCAGGAAACATAAATTTTTGCTGATTGGGGCGCCATCTCTGTGTCAGGCCGAAAACCTTTTCACCTTACCCTCGTATAGCCAGTCCGGAATTCACACATGCATGCTTGGTGTTTGAGTGTCACTCGCATAGATAAGAAACAATACGGAAAAGATGTTACTCACGTAGAAGTGCAGCACCACCTCCTGCATGGCTTTCGGGGCGCACTGCAGGGCGTCGTCCTCGCAGCACCCCGACGTCTCGGTGCACCTGTGCAGCAAGGTGCAGCGGGGCAGGAACTCCTTCTCGGGGTAAAGGTCCCTCACGCACACCACCTCGGAGCGGGGCGCGCTGCAACGGGCTCCCGAGCGCATGCGCACGAAGTGCTCGTTCGCCTCGCGCACCTCCAGCAGCTCTGCAAAGACACGTTCAATGAACGAATAAGAAATGATTATAAATGAATGAATCAGAATAAATAAACGAATAAGAAATGATGATACTAAATAAATCTAAAAAGTGTGAATGAATTAAAAAAGGAAGGGTAAATGAATAAAAAAATAAATAAATTATGAATAAATGAATAAAAAATTATATTATTCCTCTTTTTTTATACTTTATTATGGTAAAGGTAGAAAATCTTAATTCACATAAATAGGACATCAAAAATTATAGAAAATTCTCAAACCTTTTTGCAGATTTTGACACGCATTCTTCTTTTAAAGAAGGTTTTAAGAGACAATTCCTTATGTTAAATCCTCAATCCACGATCAGTGGATATAATTACTAGTTCGACTTCAGTTAACGTTAGATGATCAACCCCACCTAGTACTACTCACAGACAGCGAGGTTGATAGGCTGCAATGGTAAACAATTTTGACACCGAAAATCGCATAGATGCCAGCGCTTCTAGTAGCCAACCATGAAAGTTGCCGCTAATAGTTTCTCGAAAACATTCTTCGGCGCATGATCGCTGCTTGTCACTTTTTATGTGAATAAAAGAATACAAAAAAAAAAAAAAAAAAAAAAGTCTTTAGAACAGAGGTGACCAACCCGCGGACCGCATGCAGCCCGCCTTGAATAATTTTCCGGCCCGTAGATGTGTCACACTTTTACGAAATACATTTATAATATTATATTAATGACAAAAGTAGTGAAAACCAATGTATTAAAAAATACATTATTTGTGCATCCATCTATTCAAAAATCAACCGGCGAAATGATAAATTAACTTTCATTAAAACAGCTCAAACATAACGGACGCTAACCTGCAACCGCAATTACGGTGTGCTAATTGAGATAGATTTACAAAAGCTAAGTGAGTGAAGAAACACATATCGCACTCGTAAAATAAATACTTTTAATGATTTCATTTTTTTTTTATTTCGTTTATATTCATATATTTTTTTATATTTCATTTTGAGTGTTATATATTTCTTTACAATGTGCATTTAGTATCATTATAATAATGTTATCTACGTTTACATGCAAGAATAATGGTAAACACAATAATAATAACTCATTCTGTTTCAATTTTTCACTTCAAAAAAATGTCTATAGTGGGTTTAAAACTAATAGGAGAACATAGAGTTTTAGATGCGGCCGCGGTGTTATGATGCATTTCCAAAGTGGGGCAACATCATTGGGTTGGCCACCCCTGGCATAGAAATATTAGTTGTTTATAATGAAAGATGTCTTCGAACGGAAAAACTGACAAGAGAAAGAGTTTATTTTATATCTGGACATACAGGGTGATTACAATTAAATTCCCACTTTTAAAATGCTGTCAAAAAAGAACCACTCGTTCCAATGAGTTCACATTTGAATTGAAGATACTCGAAAAAGGAGGAAACGGTACGGCAACCAAAAAAAATTCAATTTTTCCTATCCAATTTGGTGTGACCTTCCCGTGGTGGATAGGCTTTTCACTCACAGTGGAAGACATTTTTCCATCAATATTGTTTCGGTTTTTTGACGGAAAAAATGACTCCCAAGTCATTCAACAGTTGTGACACTGTGACTGGAAAATCCATCCACCACGGCAAGGACATACACAACTGGATGGGAAAAATCGGCGGAACTTTTCTTTTTGGATGCCGTACCGTTTCCCTTTCTTCTGGTATCTTCAGTTTAAATGTGAACTCACTGTGACGAGTGGTTCTTTTTTGACAGCATTTTAAAAGTGGGACTTTAATTATAATCACCCTGTATATCTCTCTGGAATAGCACAGGGCGCAGCTGAAAATCTTCTGGGGCGCAACCCTTTGAGACCCATTGTATTTGGCTGATAAACCACGGAACAAAACGTGCAACCCTATATTTAAGAAAAACATTCACTGCGTATATAATTACAATGGAAAGCATTTTGCTAAAAACAACCGTTACAAATCGAATTTAAACACATGTTCCAACCTATTGTGAATGAATGAATGAGAACCGTTTCGAAATGATTTACAGTTAAGCGGCCACCTCTTTCACACCTCCCACAGAAAACAGCGGAATCAAAAGAATCGAACGCACTTCCTGTGAGCAAAACGCGTTAATGAAAGATAAACAGTTTTAAAAAAAACAGGTCATTAACTTCTTTTGTGTCTGCGGAAGCCGGAGATGAGATATTTGCATACCAGCACCGCCCACGCAACGCACCTGCAACACTCGATGCCGAACTAACAATCTTCTTTTTTAAATAGATTCAAGGGATAACTTCCTTCATCTCCAAAAAGTTGATGAACAATTTAAATGGAATGTTAATGAATGAATGAATAAATAAATATACTCTCTCTGTCCCATAATAAAAGTAGCAAGTGACTATTTAAAAGGGAATTCATGGGCGAATGCAGCTGTAAGTTATGTTTGCTTGGTTTGGTTTGTCGCTCTACGGTCATTATGTGCACACGAGGGTAAACAGACCGAGACCTACAGTTTAAAGTGGATTCCGAGCCACTCACAAGCATCCATGTCACCGCCAGGCTTCGAATAAGAAACCTGTGGCACGAAAAGGTCAAAGCGCTAGCCACTTGGCTATCAGGCTGCTATAGCAATGGAGAAGTAAATAGTACACTCCAATGTGCAAAAACAATAATAGTAGAATACCTAGAATGATAGGAACAGTTTTTTGATCTGATTCTTGGATTACTCATGAATTAACCGATAAAACTGTCACTAACAAGTAAATGTTTGCCCAGCACTAATCGCAATACTGAATTTACTCCTTTTGAAAAGCGCTTAATGAATAAGCGAATGGAAAAGTGGATACTTTATGCAAGCGTTTCTCTATAGAGACAATGGTTAAGTCCAAAGGAAAAACCTAAAGCCATTCCTACCTTAAAGCCAGGATTGCATCTAAAGAAAGTTTCGCTTTGCATTTGGTGTATGGAAGTAGTGGTTTATTTTGATTTGCTTATGAATAACCAAACTGTCTTATCAGACATCTACTGTCGTTAATTAAAGAGTTAAAAGCGAGCGTTACTCATTAAATAATCTACATTACTTAATAGACCTACAGTTTAAAATGGATTCCGAACCCTTCCCCAAACATCCATGCTACTGACAGGATTCGAACCTGAAGCCTGTGATACCAAAGGCCAGAGCGCTAGCCAATTGGCCACCAGGCCGCAAGTTATGTTGCAGCGCAAAAACGAAGCCTTTCATCAAATGTTTTCAATGTTTCATGACATCTGTTATTTCGTTTTTCGTTTCTGTCAAATTTTTGCCTATTAACCTAACTGTTTTTCTTATTTCCTCCGCTAATAGAAACCAATTGCTTTAATTCAGTTGAATAATATCAACTCATTGAGACGAGTTGCTATTGTCCAGTTCTGGATGCATCGATAGAAAAACGGAAAAGTTGCAGAAAGGTGCAATGACGTTAGCTGCAAAAACAATTCAAATGCAACAGACTAACCCTACCAAGAATTTGGAAACGTGCTTCCGAAAATAATTGTCAAGGTGAATCTTATGCTAATGTTGTTCCTTTTAAAAAAAACCAAACTGTGGACGTAAATGCAAATAGTATGGATAAAAACTCAGATCTATGGTCTATCTATGATCTACGGTAGAAGAGACAACCTAAAATCTGCAATTCACGCCATTGAAATTCCCAAATCTACATTATTCCAAATTTAGAAATAAAAAAAGAAAATCCATCAAAAGAGGAAATCCATATACATTTTAAACTCACGCATATAGGAACAGCAAAGCTTCACAGCCTACTTACAAGTTTAAAATGAAGTAACGAAATGATTAAAAATCCACAAACTATCTGAACATTCAGAATAAAAATTGACAACTATTTTTTGTATTTATTGTTTGATTTAAACTGGTTTTTTGGATAATAAAAGCTTCTTAGTATGTTTATTTTCTTTTGCTACTATTATTGCAGAACAAATTAAATGCATCAACTGCTACTATTACTATGGGACAGAGGGAGTATAAAATATGGATACTTAATTTTAAAGATTATAAAGACCCTTTCTTTCTTTCCGCTTCACCATTCACCTTTGTAGCACCCTACCAGTTAGAACGGTTAGGTTAGAAAACATCGGTGGGCTTCATGAAACCACGAACAGCCCACCGTCGGGTGATGAGAGGACAGTGCTTTCCGGGAAGACCTTTTATCGACAAATGCCCTGAATTTGCATTTTGTAAACCCCAGAAAACAACCAGCAGGCGGTTTGACTATCGATACGAGACAATTTTACACACATCGTCATCGATTATCTTCGAGTCTGAAAGCAATGACTACAAACAATGCCGCCAGCAGATTTGAACCTAGGCCCTCCTGAACCAGTGAGCCACGAGTCGATTTGAATGGCCATTAGTGTTTCCAAGGGATCACCCACTCAAGTGCTGCCCACGCCCCATAATACTTGACTTCGTCGATCGAACGAGAACCGATATATTCAGCATGATATGGCCGTTGGGCTTATAAATTCTTGAGAAATTATCACATTAAAATTTTCAACGGTATTTGATAAAGTTACCATATCATATCCAATCATAAGTCGACTCGTGCATAAACAGACTAAGTGCGTTTTTCTTTAAAAAAAAAAAAAAAAAGAAATTAACCTTCAGTTCAAAACTTCGCCTTCTCACATCAAGTGAAGGGGGAAAAAATCATATTTCACAGATATAGAGAAAGACAAGTTTCGTGAAGTGAAAACAAAAAATGGCTCCCATACTAGAAGATTGGCATCAATGCTCCAACCACTGGATGTTTGCTTAAATAAACCATTTAAGGATAAACTTCGATATCTAAATAGATGTAGTCTTGGTTGACGTATTCTTTTGGAGCTATTTAGCCCCTGGGGCTCCATCTCTGATAGGACAGGGTAAATACAGTTGAGGCGATGAAAATTGCCCAGAAATTATTTACAAATAATGAAATTAATTTACAATCATAAACACTTAACATAAAAGAAAATATTTAAAAATTAAATTAAAATTTTGCACGGACGTTTTAAATCATAATTGGGTATGTAAAAAGTCCATTTCCTGGATGGCAGTGTTTTCATGATTCATGAGCGTGTCAAAAAATTGAACAGAGATGTGCTTCAGAAAAACTTTTAAAGAAGGAATCTTAACAGCTTTATAGATATCAAAATTGCTCATGAACCATTTGGCAGAGTTCATTTGGCGGATGGTGATATTTTGTAAAGTTTCTAGCATTTCTAAGTTAGATTGAACTACATAAGACCAGACCGAGCAAGCGTACGTGAGGATTGGGCGAAGCATAGCAGAAGAATTTTGTTATCCTTGGTCATGGTAGAATTACTATTTATAAGTGGATAGAGTTTTCTGAAGGCAATACGAAATTTATCATTGGTGAGCATAAAATGAAATGGATGGAGTGGATAGTGATGGAACATAAAGAAAATACGAAAAAACAGAAATTATATTTAAAAAAAAAATTTAGTTACAATTGCGCAATGGGTAAAAAAGACGCATCAGAAGATTCAGTCTGAAGTGGCAGTGCCAACTTTTAAAAAGGGTTGTTTCGGTAATTGAACGGATGACAGCTCGGACGATTTTCTGTAGGAAGAGGGCATACATAGAAGGGAAAGCATTAAAAATGATGACGATATGCATCCAGATATACCAATGAATCAATGGAAATTAGACGAACAATACGAAAATTCTGACATGGACTTTGCAAAATAAACAAAAAAATCGTATAAATCCTTCAAACTATTTTCTTCTTGCATTCAAAACACTCGAAAAGCAAGTTAAAAGATTAACATAATTTTCCTTTCTCACAGTTATTTTTACGTGCTAATTATTTATGGTGTTCTATTATTATGTCTGATGCGTGTTTTGGTACTTTTCCATTAGTCGGACGTACATTTCGCCAACATCAAACGACGCCGATAACGCAATATAAACACTGTCAAAAATAAAACAACTCATTTCATTGCAAATAAATGTTTGTCCAAATTTTAAGAAATAAAAACGCGGTGCTTAGACATTTATAGCTTGCGACTGGCTAAGGAAAAGTATTTACGTTTTTTGGTGAGATGAGTGGATCCGTATAGAAGCCAAATTCCGTTATTAGAACTAGACACATCTTACACATGGAAATATACAATAAATAAAAATGTTTTTTTTTTTTTTTTTTTTAAGTCATGAATTTGACATTGCAATGAGAAAATAAAAACAAAAAAAAAAATTTTTATGGTAGAATCAATCGCAATATAAATTTTCTAAATTTAAAATATCTATGCATATATAGTATATGTATAAATATATCATAATCATCATCAATAGCACGACAGCCCAGAGTAGGCCAAGGCTTTCCTTTGAAGAGATTTCTATGCCTTCCTCTGGGTGACAAGGTCCTCCAATTCTTAACCCCTAGTACAGCAAAAACCTTTTCAACTGCGTCTATCCATCGCAACCTGGGTCGTCCTCTTTCTCTTTTGTCCCTGTGGCTTTGCTAAAACAAACCTTTTAATGGGGTTTAAGGTTTAAATCCTTCATTCCAAATAGATGTGCAGTCCAGTTTAATCTATTGATCTTAATAAATTTTATAATATCTGTGTCTTCATTTATATATTTCTGCGTTGTACCGCCTTCTCCAACAATCACTTTCCCTAACACCTCCAAGAATAGCCCTTAAAATCTTCTACTCAAACAGACCTAAATGAGCCTCATCAGATTCTATCAAAGTTTCAGAGCCATAGACCAAAATAGGTCTAATAAGGGTTGTATAGAATAAGAATTTGCAAGAATCTAATATCTGCTTATCAACTGTGATTTAGACAGATTTCTTAATCCAAAAGGCTTTATTCGCAGACACAATTATTATTTTTTATTTTATTATTTCAGGTAAGATATTATTTTGACAATTCATTTCTGATCCTAAGTATTTAAAACTAAGTACAGAATCAAAAAATGTAAGTGCCTAAGGTAATATTGGGCCTATCATGTCAAATATTTCTTGAGGAAAGCATATAAATATAATATATATGTTGTTGTTTATAATTTATACTAAACTACTAATAAAAAGAACTTCTTTTATTAATTTAAAAAAAATAAAATAAAGTTTTAAATGAAGTGGTACAATTAAATACAGTACAATATTTAAAAAGTAACCCTCTTAACCCATTTACAGTTTTGTTATTTATGTGGAATTTCAATGAAATTAATAAAATTTATATATATTAAAACTTATTCTTATCCATGATAGTATATGGATATTTCTCGAAAGTTCTATCGATTCTCTCACATACTGGTATATCGATAGTATATATAGTGGATATAGTCTCGCAAATTATTTAATTTCTGTGATACTTATGATCGACAGAAAGAAAAATGCATAAGATGTGTTGATTGCGCTTAATTTATGTATTTTAAACAAATTACAAAAATTATTCACCGATATTTTACTTGTTTTAACGACTCTTCGATAAGGGTTGCCATAAATAGTGTTACGAGTAGAGAAAATAAGTTTCGAAACATTTTTGCACTGGTATTGGCGATGTCTGCTCCGAGTTTGAATTTGGACAAAGTGAAATAAATTTTTATTGTTTTTAAATAATTCACTTTAAACCGTAGGTCCCGGTCTAACATGATCGTAGAGCGTGGCGGAGGCATTGTAACTCCGTGTCCGTAGCCTATCTTCAAGCTACACGTGCCTTATGGGTAGTGCTCAATGAGTAACAGTGGTGCAACGCTTGCTTACGGCATGAAGATTATCTGTCTCTGTATTGCCAGCTGCACTAGAACAACAACATTTTAATTTTTCACTAAGACGGAAATATTTTCAAAAATTTTATATTTAAAAAAAATTATATGAATACATAATAAGGCAAACCACTTAAAAAAAATGATAAATCAATAAATACACACAAAAAAAAGTTTTAGAAACACAGAAAGAAGTTTTTATTTTATGAGTACGTATTGTATGCCACAAAATCCTTTCATCCTATAATTCACAGTCATTACTGTAATCGTACATGAAACGCAATACCGGCTAAATATCTGAACTTTTCTTCAAATGCCTTCTTATCAAAATTGCAAGTTATCAGACAATCCCCTCCACATTAACAAATTAAAAAAATAATAATTCTTTTCGACCTATTTTAACGAAACGAAAAAGAACAGTGTTCATAACGCGAAAAAAAAAAAAAAAAAAAAAAATAGAGAATAAACGGAAGTACCCCAGAAAAAAAAAAGAAAGCAGCCCATCCAGAGAGACCAAACTGTTTATTTCTTCTGCGCTACTTGTTGGAACGGCGAGATAATGAAGACGGAGAGGGAAAAAAAGTGGCGCGTAATCGAAACCGTAACTCTATTTCTGCGTTTGTTCCAGAGCGAGGGCCGAGTAGTGGGTCGGGGACGCCTCTCGGTTGACCCTGGGGCTCTAACAGCCATAACTCACTTTACCACGGGCCTTTTTTTTTTTAGGACAACTGTTTGGGGTCCCCCTTCCGACACGCAACGCTAACGCGGGTCAAACGCTCGAGCGTGCCACTGCGATCAAAAGATCGCATCTCAGTTAAAGCCATCTGGACAGTAATGGCTGGGGAAAAGTGCGCAGGCTCCACTCGAAAGCGAACTTCTTTTCTCATTATTAATGTATGGTTATTTATTTATCATTCAATTCCTTCTATTAGCTCACACTCACCCTATATATATCTTGCTCAAATTTTTAATCGTTCATAAAATACTTTTATTCATCCACTCAAGTTCAAATGCATTTTTTTTTAACTTGTAGTGGATGACACTGGATGCTAATACAATTTTTACAAATATGTTGTTGTGACTAATCCTCAATGTCCTGCAGTGCGGGACGGACATCCCATGAGTGTGATCTACTCATGGATGGAGGAAAGGGGCAGCTTCAGTTGTGATGGAGCATCCGTAGGTAGAAGTCTGACTTTTGCTCCGTGACGCTCTTACAGTCATATGAGACTGGAACCTACGGCTTAAAGTGGATTCCGAACCACTACAAACATTAGTTATTGAGAATCTACACTAAGAATCCATGATTTTGATCTTTTTGCCAAAAATTTTTAAAAAATAATAATAATTTGGTTTGTCGCTCAAAGGTCATGCTGCGCAAACAAGGACTAAATAGATCGGGGGCCTACTGTTTAATGTGGATTCGAACCAGTCACAAATATCCATGCCATGGCCAGGATTCGAGCCTGAATCCTGTGGTACCAATGGCCAGAGCTAGCCAATCGGCCATCACACCACTCAACCACCCATGAATTCAAAGTTCAACGTGCCATTTATGATACTGCCTACGAATCTTTCATACGAATACGTGGACAATACACTCAACCGAATAACTGAAATTACAAATTTCAAGAACTAATTTTAGGCTCTTGACTTTTTAAATTTCTCTATGTTACGATGTGCAACTTAATTATTTCAAATACTGGCTACCATTTAATTCTAAATTTTAATTCCTCAAATTTATTTTATTTTTGTTTCTTTTGTTTTCATTCTTTTTAGTTTTGTCAATTAAAGTCATTTGTTAAATCTACAATTTTTAATTTTTAAAGTAACTTATATTTAATAAAATGTTTTGTTTACTACTTACAATAAAAAAAAATTTAAAAAATTTTTAAAGCAAAATTACAGAGTGATTCAATCTTTATGATGATAATAAAGTCAAAGTCAATGCCAAGCCAATCAACTAACGATTAGTGAACATGCAAGTACTGAAGATCTTACGCATGCAGCTTTTACTGCTCCTTTTAGAGATGTTTTTCTTTAAGACTTCCACATGATTAATATGAAAAAATTCTCCTTCAATAGCGAGGTGCAGCATGGGATGCAAAACAGCGATTGCATCAATGTTATTGAACGATCACAAATGGTTTCAATGAATTCTAAAAAGATTCGGAAAGAATGTAGCATTTTTAAGCTTAGAAATCACCCCAAGATCTATGTCCGTTTGGGGGAAAAAATAAAAAAGGAAAAAAAAAGAAAAATCGAGAAAGTCTGAATACCAGAAGAAACAATTTATTCCTTTTCCTTCACACACACATGGACATTCAATTTGTCAAATACTATTTCAAAAAAATTCAATAAAAAGACATTAAAAAACATATTAGAGGAATTCGCTTTCACAAAAATTCTTACATAAAACACCAGTTTTCGGAACTGCATTGAAATGTTTGTAATTTTGTAGCTGAACAATACATTTCAATTCTTGTTTGCTATTTCGCAATTGTGTTTTTGCTGAATTTCATATCGGCAGTTTGAGTAGAAATCACTACATCATCTGCATAGTATTGACTAAAAGAATTCTTTACTGTATATTGCATTTATTTTTCTTATGTTATTATGAACGAAAAAAAAATTCAATGTACTTTTGCCTCGTAAATTAAAATAGCAAATAGTATGTACAAAAAGTGTAATGTACAAAATTACTATATACATCTTAATAATATCTTTAAAGATCTAAAGAAAAAAATTTCTTTCTTAAAATTTTTAAGGATCTCTTTGTTTTTTTTTTAACATTTCACCATTTCTCTTGTCTTTTAATAAGGTCAAAAATTTCTCATTTTTATATTTCAGCAATTCTTCCTTTTATATTCAACAATTTTTCTTTTTCCTTTTTATATTCAATAATTCTTCTTCTTTTTTTTTATATTCAATAATTCTTCTTTTTCCTTTTTATATTCAGCAATTCTTCTTCTTCCTTTTATATTCAATAATTCTTCTTCTTCCTTTTTTTATATTCAATAATTCTTCTTCTTCCTTTTTTATATTCAGCAATTCTTCTTCCTTTTTTATATTCGGCAATTCTTCCTTTTTATTCAGAAATTCTTCCTTTATATTCGGCAATTCTTCCTTTTATATTCAGCAATTCTTCCTCTTTTATATTCAGCAATTCTTTCCTTTTTTATATTCAAGCAATTCTTTTTTTTATATTCAGCAATTCTTTTCTTTTTATATTCAGCAATTCTCCTTCCTTTTTATATTCACCAATTTTTCTTCTTTTTTACTGGTTTTGCATCTTTATACTTTTCATACATTCATTATTTATCAAAATCCCAATGAATTTCACAGCAGTAATAAGTTTATTTTATTCCATTGGTGTATGTAAATGCTTTAAGTCTAGAACACTGTGAACAAAGCTTACTTAAGAACGACAATCAGATCTAATAATCTGCAGTAAACCAAATTTGCCACTATTCCAAACATGACTACTGAAATTTAGATGTAGTGAACGGTAGATTAGGAATTTTTCTACCTACAGGTAGATATTTCAGGGAATTATTACAGAGACTCAAAAACTCCAAGAAAGATTAGTTTATTACGAAGATCTGCAACTTCGTAAGTACTGTAGAAAGAAGTATTTTTACGGTAAAAACAAAAATTAATTAATTAATTAATTAAAAAAGAAAATGAATATTTACCTTTCTAATGAAAATTTATATTAAAAAAATCCTCATTTTAGATATTCAATACAAAAAAAAAAAAAAAAAATCTTTTGAAAGAATATAATTTAATTATAATAAAAAAAATTTAAATTCGACAATTTAAAGACTTTTCCAATGGAAATTCATCCTAAAAACCCCACATTCCTCACTTTATGTGCTTAATGAAAACCAGTTTCGTAGCAAAGAAAGCAAATTTAATTATAATAAATTAACTTTAAATTTCACAATTCTGGGAATGTTCAAACTTCTTATGTCTTGTCTGCCAAACAAAAAGTATCTCACAGCGAAAAGTAAGAAGAAAAAAAAATAAAAAGTCATTATCCAGACAGAACAATCAGCAAGTCTGCCCCCCTTCCCCGTGGGAACAAAAAGAAAAAGGGTGGACGAGAACACACGGGAATGAGCAAATGTGATGCACGTGCAATTAATTGCTCAGGTAATTACCGAGAGAACCGGAGGGAGGCCTGCACTTGGCGAGGCAGTTCCTCAACCTGTCGTCGTCGCCTTTGAGCCAGGGGCCCCGGGGATTTCGGGGCACACGCCCCTGGCTTCCCTTCGGGATCGTCGTGTGCGGCGGATGGAAAAGTGTGCACTGGAGGTGGACGCCGAGCCAGGAGGTCCAACAGGTGGTTGTGAGAAAACGATTTTTTGGCGGAGCTTCCGCGTTTCGGCAGAAATGCAATGAGTGTCATGCGAATCCGTGCATTGGAAAAGAAAGTAAATAATGACGAAGGCAAAGAAAGTTAGGAAATTTTTAATGGTTTACTTTGAATTAAGATTTCTCGGAATCAGAAGAAGCCCAAAGGGTCCTAATTCTCTATTAAAACCTCATTTCATTTCTCCCGTGTTTGGGCATATTTTTTTTTTTAAAAGGCAAACTCTCAACAATACTTTGTAAATTTCCTCTCTTTTTACACTTCATCGTGTGAAAGTAGAAAATCCTAATTCAAATAAATGTACTAGTAACGTTGAAAATTGTAATAAAAACTTTTCAAAACTTTTTAGATACTGACACGCATTCTTCTTTTTAAAGATGTCTTAAAGAGGCAATTCCTTATGTTTAATCCTCAAACCACGATCAGTGGATATAGCTACTAGTTCACTATTCACTATTATTCATTTTATTTTGAATCAAAGTTAGATAACTCACAAAGTGAACTCGAACAGGCATTCAAGTTGCTACTAAGCCGCTGTAATAAATGTATCGAATCAAAATGTGCTTATTTTGAATAAAAATCCTAAAAATATAATTATGTATTTTTATTTAATTATTTTATAAACTCGGTCTTTAAAAATTCTTTGTGTGAGAAATCTTCCATGCTGTCGGCTTCATTCCCATAACGAATCTTTCTTATGATATCTATGTATTTTCGAAACATAAACAAATATTTGTCTATAAAGCGATCCACCACACCGACTACACAGTTCTTGCTTCTCTTTAATATTTAATGCAAGTCTTGCAATGTCAGTTGAGGTTATTTTGCTTTTGTTTCCGCCGTTTATCGTGAAATCCGTAAGCTGTTCTTGTTTCAGTTGCCGACATGTTGAGTGTGACATGTAGTAGTGAGTAAATTGTGTGGGTCATGTTTACCCCGTCTTGTATCACATGAACAGGAACCACTCAAATGGATTTAGAAACCGTGGTTGAGCACCTCCATCCACGAAGTGGCTCAGACTTTCAAGAATAAAAGTAATTTCGGACGGATTTCTTCAAACAGGAATTCATCCATTGCCAGATCACCACTATGTGCTCTCAGAGATTTTGTTTCTATAAGTTTGAAAAAAAAATCCCCTAATAACATAAATAATGAAAATAATCTCCTATAATACACTAAAAAAATAATCCCCTTTCAATAAGTTTCCCGCTGTCCGCACATTAGATACTACTGTGATGTTTCTTAGAGTATTTCCTATGCAACGATTAACAAACTATACCCCGAATCGGAGTGATGGAGAATCTATACTGATGGCTCATACGTGGAACAGCGAATCAAAGCTGAGGTAGGGGGCTTTCTGCGACTTGTTTTCTGTTTATGCTCCTGTCGGCCGGTGAAGTCGAAGCTTTACGTATTGCCCTAACTCAATTGCAATGGGTAACGAGAAGGCAGATTCTCTTGCCAAAAAGGAACAACGACCAACCATTCCCATACCAAATTTTTGTAAAGACATCTCATTTTCCTCGATGAAACTGATGATCCGAGACACTATCTGATAATTTCCGTGAAGGCAACTCATCTAAAACCCGATTTAACTTTTATTCTAAATATAGGATAGATCATCAGGTATAAAGCAGTTGCATATAGATCAGGTCAGGTATAAAGCAGTTGCCCTTTACAGATTCTTGACGAGCCATGATTGATTGGCCAATCACCTTTTGAATCACCGAATAATATTTAAAAGCCCAAAATGCATGCTCTGCAATCTCGAGAGGACATGGATTCATCCCACCTTCCCCGTCTGCCCTGCTCTTGTTTCCACTACTGTGTATAGCAGTTACTGGGAGGCTAGGGCCCTTAGGGGGCTGAACATGTCACTGATTTTCTTCGTTTCTCGCTGTTGTTTTTATGTTGCGTGTTTTTTTTTTTTTTCATTGCTTTATTGTAGTCTGCCGTTGGAAAAAATAATAAACTTCGAAAATTTACTCAAAAAATTAAAAATTAAAATGTTGTGTTGGTATTTTTTTCTTTTACTCACCACTATCTCAAAAAGATTCACTTTTGGTTTTTTTCCACTTAAATCAAATTAGTGAACAGCGAACGTTACATTTTTATCTTATGCATGGCATTTTTCAATAGCCTTCGTGTTTACGGTTACGAATGTGTCTATTTGTTGCATTTTGAAGGGCAGAATGAAATTATTCATCAACTAAATTATGGTATTCTCCACTCCTCTTACCCCCCCTTTTCCATTAAAAAAATTTTTTTCTTTCAAAATAACTGTTCCGAGATCTTTCTCTTCTTTTAATAAATAGGAATTATGTATAAATGTATAAAGAAAAATCATTTCTTTCCTGTTGATAAACAATTGAAACAAAATAGCACAAAATCTTCTGCCAAAAGAAAAAAAGGAGAAAGAAAAATAAATAAAAAAGCAGAGTAACGCACAAGCAATTGGCAAGAAAAAAACTTGAGTTTTAACCTTGGCTCTGAACCTAGATTATAATTTTCAACCTGGGGGAAAAAATGTGTACTCGATTTGAACACGGTTATCAAGTTCGAGGTGACGAGGTTACACCCACGCAGGCACACCAAACTCATTGCCAATAATCCTTACAAATTCATACACACCTGCAGCGTACATCTGGAGGTAATGCATTACCTTCATTGAGGGAAAAACCCCATAAGGAAGGATGGTTCGATTCATCCCAAAGAACAACAACTGTTTTGCAGTTATCGGAAGATCTCGCACTTCGTGATAACGCGAACTGACTGAATCTTCATGTGCCGAAATTACAGCGCTACAGAGGCCTGTCCATAGCAATTAGACGAAAAGTCACTGAGTACGATTGGCGATAGATCTGAAACGAGTTCATTTGGCGCCAATTTCCTCATTCCACCATGATAAACGCCCGCTTCAGGTATGGTAATTGGCACAAAAATCGGATTTTCCCATTGAAGTCCGATGTTTGGGCGTCGTTCCAAATGAATTAAACATAAGACAGCTACCATCCAAAACAAGCGCTTGGCGATCTGTCAGGCTCATTTCCGATTTACAGTTTTCGCTTCACAGAACGGGCGCTGATTTGCTTTTTTTTTTTTTTTCCCCTTTCTTCCCCCATCTATTCTTGTAACAGCTCTGGGCTGATTTGATTTATGAGACTAAACGAACTGATCGAAAGGCGTTCTCTTGCGAAAATCACGTCCATTTTTTTTAAGGGGTTTGTCGTATCAAGTCTGTCACTTTTTGAAGGCACTTTGATTTTTATGAGCCTTATAATCGTCGAGAGGCATATAAATTACTGTTTAAAAATCAAATATTGAGAACAATGTTATTTATCTTATGTAAATAAGATTTCAGAAGGATTGACTTAGCTAATATCCGCCCTTCGCATGTATGAAATGTGTTTAAGTGATTTTCAATAATCTTCGCACGTAACTCCTTTAGTGTAAGTTACACAGTTGAAGATTATTGATACATTGTTCGAATAAATTATTCTCTAAACAACACATTGATTAATACAGTAAAAATATTTTCTTCCGTGAAAAGTTGATGATTGGTTTGGTGTCGTAATCCTTTATTCTTTATGTACTACAAATTTTTAATTGAAATGTTTATCCAAAATCTCTTTAAGCTAGTAACATTAAATTATAGTTACTTATTAATAAACTGTTATATATTGCATATTTCCGAATAGAAGTCGATCCGTAAATAAGCCGAAAGGGCATTTTTTCTTCGAAAAATTTACCCAAAGTTCAAAACCCGTATGCAGGGTGATTGAACGGTCACGGGACAAATTTTGAGGGTGGTGCACAGCTTATTGAAACATACATTTTTTTTTTTTTTTAATACAGGAATATAGAGTCGGAAGAGACGCGTTGAGAAACACTTTCAAACGAATTTCTCTGAACAGCCAAGCACAAGGCCCCAACTGATGCTGTTACGTGACAAGTTTCAAGTCTCTGGATGGCAACCCCAATGCGCACTCTATTTTGTTGTTATTGTAGACCATTACGGAGATCCTTGGCCGCGTAGCGGCCACTAGCCCTTCTTTTTGTAAAAATGTTGAAACATAGCGGTGGTCTCATGCCTTTTGAGTTAATAAGCAAAATAGATAATTAAATGCCCTTTTTTTTAAAAGAGAATTATTTATTTAATAAAATTACAAAATGAAAAATATCAAAAATGTAGATGTTGATGGAATCAGTTGCATGTAATAACCCAATGACAAATTAGGAGAAAAGCGAACTTTTTTCGTCTAGGCAGTTGTAAGGAATTAATTTAAAATATTTAGAACAGTGCGAGGTCTTTTGCTATGTTTGCGGAAGAAATATCATAATCGTAATTTTTGCGCACTCTATTTTATTCTTACTCTTCATTCCCGAGATTCTAGTTGACTAGTTTTCATTCACAAAAATCTAGTTGATTAGTTTTCATTTATAAGAATTTAGTTGACAACATTGAGGTTCTCGTTGCTAGACTTTCCATTGTGGCTGCGCGAAATGCCTGGTATCTGTACATCAATCACTTCGACGCTACTGAGCATGTATTACTGTTGATAGTCGCCATTTTGAGTATTTATTGTAAATATCGAATGAACGCGTCACTTCCGACTCTACATTCCTTTAGTAAGCTGTACCACCCTTCAAAGTTTGCGCCATGATGGTTGAATCGCCTTGTATAAGCAGAAATGAAAGCTCTGAAATATTCGGAAACTCGTATTCTGACACAGATTTTGAACAATACGTATGACTTTTTTTTTTCTATGTGCATAAAAGTTTCATTCAAAACACCCAAATAGTAAGTTAAAAGATTAAGGTAATTTTCCTTTTCCATTATTATTTTCAAGTGCTCATTATTTACGGTATTTTATAATTATTTCTAGTGTGCATTTTGGTTTTTCATTATAAGGGCGCACATTTCGTGAACATCAGATTATTCATTTTGGCTACAAATCAGCAATATAAACAATTTCGAAAATAAAAACAATTCATTTTCATAAAACATGTAACTCGTACTTCATTTAAAATTATGTTTCCTATAAATTCTACAGAAATAAAACCGTAATATCGTAACCGCTATATTTGGCGATTGATCGCTTGCATATGGAAAAGCACTTATTTATAATACAAGCGTTTAAATTTTTTTCGTAATAGATTATTTTCGCAAATTTTAGTCATAAACAGAAGATAAACTCACTTTGGGAGAAGAAGAGATTAAGAAAGAATTTTGATCGGATGAATCGTTCAATGATGTCGTAAAAGTTCATCCGAGATGGTAATGCAAAATTAAACAAACAAACAGTTTCCAGTTTCATTATCTGCATTATTAGGTAACCGACGACGTTAAAAAAAAAAAGGAATTTTATTTTAAAAGATCAGACCTTTAGCTCTCGAAAAACGTTTCGAGTTTGTTTCTAGACTCATTAGAAGCCTATATGAAGCTGTTGCACCACGAATTATTTGTATACTAACTCATGCATTGAAAACTTCCAATTGAATTTCTATAATCTTCGTTACACTGGCCATGCGGGTTACTAATTTCAAAATCAAATAGAATTTTAACTCTATGTTTTGAACGATATTATGTATGCATTAAACCAAAAGGTTTTGAATAGATTCATTGAGAGATTTGTCATTTATGTTAAAAACTACTTCTTGCATTTCTATCTCCCAGTGACTCGATTGGCTATCACTCAGCTTACACTTCAGAATGGTATCCTGCTCCTTTCGGTTCACTGTATGCATCATGGATATGGGTCGAAAAAGTGTGCAAGTAAATCTTCTTAGAGTGATGAGTGGTTACATAAAGTTAGAAAAAAACACACTTTTTTTCCAAATTTTAACACAAATTATTCAGGTACCTATTTAAATGTCCGTGTTTGGTGCTACACGTTACCTTTGGGTAGTGCTAAATGAGTAACAGCATTCGTCGGTATAGTGCACTTTGGGCTGTTTTCAGAGACATGGTCAATACGATCCAATCCTCGACAAAAAAAAAAAAAAAAAAAAAATAAATAAATAATGTTTGTGTTTGTCGATGTTTTAGAACCTTATGGAATAATAGCATCAGAAACAAGTAAAATAAATAAAAAAAAATAATTTTTAAGTCCAATCCTATTTTTTTTTTTTTTTTTTTTTTTTTTCGTTCTATTGCAGAAAGTCCTTTATAAATAATTTTCATTCATTTTTTTAAGTTTATCTGGCGCCATCTATTGGTAGATATATGCAACTTAAATCTAAAAGAAAAAACTAAAATTAATTAAATTTTATTCAATTAATGAATTAATATTTGCAAAAAATTTAAGTGTCATCCACTACAAGTTAAAAAAAAAAAAAAAATGCATTTTAACACGAGTGGATGAATAAAAGTATTTCATGAATTATTGAAAATTTGAACAAGGTATATATATATATATATATAGGGAGAGTGTGAACTAATAGAAGGAATTGAAAAAATGATTCAAAAGCTTTTGCTCTCTGAACAGGGTCGGCTACTTAAAATGCATTTACGGCCACTCTTGTTATTCGAACCATCCACTTCAGTGAAGAAAATTTGATCCTGATGGGCCTATCGCTTACAAAAGATGATGCTCTAGAGAAGAGAGGGGCCTGCTTACCTTGCGGTATGGAGGAAGGGTCGACGAGGGCACTCTTGGTGGCTGAAGTGCTCTTCACGCTGTATCCGTTCATCTTGTAGTAGTCCTTGGAGGCCGCCCGGCTGCTCTCACTGCTCCTGGGGGAGGTGGGGGGCCCATAGAAGGAGGGCCTCCCCTCGTAGCCGCCCACCGAGGGGTAGGAGGTGGAGTGCTGCAACAGAAGAAGGGTCCATCAGAAAAAGACGTAGGAATACAGACGGAATGTCGTGTCAATTCTGTGGTCAGGTGTAAACTGTTATAAGTTCCAATTTTACAACATACAACACGAAACAACATACGTATAAAAAAAAAAAAAAACACCGCAATATTCCTTTATATGTCTTATATCATCCTCAGTCTGCTTACTTTTATTCATATTCTTTAAATAATATAAATAGTTAGAATTACGATAATTACAGCAATACGGTAAACACAATTAGAATAGAATATACTATTTTTCTTTTAGATTAAAAATAAAAATATTACCCTTTAAATTGAAATCTGACATTTTATTAAAAGTTTACGATTAGTATAACTAATCGCCATTCCATTACTACTACTAAGTTAAGGCCAACTGCACTAAGGTTAAGTTATGTAAGTTGAGGCACTATAAGCCAGACTTTTGACAACTAATGAAATTCGAGTAAACAGAATTATGTTCCAATAAGTTATTCTTGTAAGAATACAATATAAGACAAACAGAAAAATCCAAATTCGAAAGCCAAAGACAGTTGGGAACAGAGTTGTTCTTAAGAAAGGACATCGAATATGCCTTATTCTTGTATTCTTATAATACCTTATAAGAATTCAAGACTAAGGCATAGAAAATTTAAACAGTAACACTTAATATATAATTCTAATTTTGAGATCAATTACAGTAATTCGATTCAAAGTATTTGAACAAAGTTAGAAAAAAGTATTTTCAAATGAATCTCTCATTCTTAAGCAACGCATTTGCAAATTAATTAAATTTCTATTCTAACACTACAGTTACGGTTTAAATATGCTAATATATACTTTCACATCCAATTAAAAAAAATGAACGAGTTTTAATGAAAATGAGTCGCACTGGAGCTTATCAATGAGATAATTTTTCACTAAAATCTTTTTTATAGAGAAATATTCCCCTTTTGCCATGAAACTACACCAAGGGAAGTTAAGACATGAATCCAGGCACCACCTGCAGTGGCGGGAATTTTGTACTCGTTAAAATGTTCGAATGGGGTGGGCGGCCAAACGACACACGAGATCGATGGATGGGCATGTTGAAATTGCAAATGATGGATCTGATCAACCTTCCAACTGTGAAATGCGAGAAGGGGTTGCGCCAGACAGCGGGGTCACCCAACCCGGTCGATCGCGAGGTCCCAACTAATCATTACGGAAAGATGTAATTATTGATTGTGTCTCTTTTTGGGACCATTCGTCTCAATTGTTGTCAATAGAGAAACGAGTGACAGTAGAGCAGTGACAATTGTTTCCTTTCCCTTAAGCCTGTTATTATACGAGGGTGTTTGTTATGAGAAGCGGGAAGTCATTACGGATAATTTGTTACAAAGCGGATCTACCAGAATGGAAAACATTTCTAGAAAATTTCTGAACATAAATTTTCGAAGGGATTTGTTCATGTTTCGCCGTAAGACATCATGTGACATATTGGAATTCAGAAAAAAAGAGGATTTCGATAAGTATATTCTTGTGAAATTTGTTTAGCACGTGAATTATTGATTTTCTCGAAACTTCTGCTACTTAAGTAGTCTAAGCTACTAAGTAGTTTATCTAAGTAGTACACAAATACTCTTTATATGCATTTATATTGTCTTCGTTAACGTCAGGGATGCATGCATTTAGATGATCTTCATTAACACTAGGAATGCATGCATTTAAAAATGATCTCCAGAAACACCAGGCATGCATGCATTTAAATGATCTTTAACTCCTGGAAAAATGATTTAAATCTTCATTATCACCAGTAATGCATGTATTTAAATGATCTCAAAAAACACCAGGGATGCATGCATTTAAAATGATCTCCAAAAACCCAGGGATGCGTGCATTTAAATGATCTCCAAAACACACGGATGCATGCATTTAAATGATCTTCAAAACACCAGGGATGCATGCATTTAAATGATCTCCAAAACCACCAGGGATGCGTGCATTTAAATGATCTCCAAAACCCCAGGGATGCATGCATTTAAAATGATTTTCAAAAACTCCAGGGATGTATGCATTTAAAAATGATCTCCAGAAACACCAAGTACGCATACTTTTAAAAATGATCTTCAAAAACATCAGGGGTGCATTCATTTATCTTCATTAACATTAGGAATGCAGCATTTAAATTATTACAACCACGAAATCTGTCATAAAAAGTGAAAGCTCGTTCTAGACACTGAAGTGGTAACAAATGATGATGATATGGAATGAGTGACAACATCAGCTAAATGATTTTTAAGACATTTTCAACACTTCCCCAATTAGCAACAGCCATTCAATAGCCACTGCAATCACTCGCAAGCGTTCAACCGTATCTGTAACAGACGAAAATGAACCCAACTCACAAAATGATAAAGCGAGGGTGGATTCCCCCCCTTCTCAGGGTCCAGCGTGATGTTTACCACATGTCTGCAACAAAAAAGAACAGAACTGTCTCAAAGAAAAACTGTGGAGACAAGCCAAAGGGTTCTGACACCACCTCCCATGGAACGAACCTATTTCTCAATTTAGGCGAGCTCCAATCTCAGGCCAAGAGAAACATTGCCAGTGTCGTGGACAGACCGACAACAAGGCAGGATTCGTTTATGCATGAAACAAAAACATTGAGGGAAAAAATGTTTTCTTTTTTTTTCGTCTTTGAGTAAAGATCTAGTATAGAAAACATCGATTGCCATCATCATTCGTCAGAAAAAAAAAAAAAAGAATAAATAAAAAAAATGTTTTTTTTTTTCAAGATGTTATTTATGATGTTGCCGTGTGATTTGGTACATATATATTTACATCAGCAATAACATGTTGCAGCATAACGATGACGAGCAAATTGGGTTTTTTGACGAGTAAATTAAAGCACACAAAAAAACAAATAACAAAATTGCTACATTTTTTTTTCTAATCTCTGTGTCATAGGTTTAATAGTATTTTGTAACTTTTTTTTTTATCTCTTGTTGAATAATTGATGCATCTTAGAAAGTTTAAACTAATAAAAGCATTTCATTTTTACAAATAAATTTCAAAATCAAATTTCTTTTTCTTTCAATAAAATGTTGAGATTTATGAAATTTAATATAACAGAAAAATATAGAGGATTTTTTTTTTTACAGATAATTCATTTTGAAGATTTCCAATTTATTTAATAATATATTTAATTTATTCCTTTGAAAATTGCAATTTTTATAGCTTCCTTCGAAAATTAAATTACCTTATTTTAATTCAACTTGAAATTATAAACATGCATTAGTATCAAGTATATAGGAATTCGAAATCAAATTAATATAGCCATGAGTCGAATAATATAAGAATTTCGATATTACATTTTCAAAAATATCAAAGGAAAAAACAAACGCTTTAAAACGAACACTTTTAATTAACATATTGCGAAATGTTAGTGATTTTTTTTTAAAAAAAAAAATTATCAATTATTATTTAAATTTTAAAACAAAAACTAAAACTAAAAATATAAAAAAAATTTCAAAGTGATAATCAAGGGATTTAAATAGAATTAGTAAATCGAAATTTAACGAAAAGTAATTTTTATTTAAAAGGACAACATTAGATCTTAATTTTTACGAAGTAACATCAATATATAGCGATATGTTTTTTTGATATAAATTAAATTCAATATAAAATAATAACAGGATTTTTACTCATGACATTTCAAAATTACTTAAACCATCCGGATATAGACGGATAACCTTCAATTTTAGTTTAATTAAACAGAACAAATTATAAACGAAAGTTGTTTGTGATGCAAGTAAGCAAGTTAATCTTTTCAAAAATATGAAGGCAAAAGAAGACATATTACAGAACCACACCCAAAAAAACTCAACCAGAATTCTAAAGAATGCGGCTACATTCCCGTGACTTATTTACACAACTCCAGACATACATTATATATATAATGAAAAAAAAATCTCACTGAGAATCTTCTGAATTATTTTGAGCCTCATGCTGCAACGCCCAGTCATAGCGGTAAGCAAGAACAAAAGTTTTCCACAACTGTTTTTCGCCACGTTCTGTTTTCATTTTCACTTTCTGCATCACCTGTATTCCAGACAAAAGAATAAGCGTGGCTCCCTTCCAGGATGCAGGCAGACAAAAGGGAGTCAAATTGTCTAAGGCTCTTAAAGAAAGCACTTGAGTCAAGGGTACAGCGCGATAACGCATTAGCTAAGGGGTTGTATTTGTATTTAGTGAGAATGGTTTGGTTTGTCGCTTTACGGTCATTTTGTGCACACTTCAGGTTAATTAGACCGGGGCCTACAGTGGATTCGAACCTCTCACAAACATCCGTGCCAGTGTCCGAACATGAAGCCTGTGGTACCAAAGGCTAGAAAGCTAACCATCATCGGCCTCTATTGAGAATGGATTACAGATCAACAGATCACATGAATTGTTAATCAAATACAGTGTTTCCATTAAATAACTTTCCCTGTCTGGAGGCCTCTGCAGCTAAAACTAGCTAACAGAATGAAACCAAATTTATGTGCAGGTTGTGGAAGACATGGAGAGATGATTTCCAAAAAAACACAATTAAGAGAGATTTTGGGGCTGCTGTCGTGTATGTACTTTGAAGTTTGCACAATCTAGGTTGATTGGTTGTTGTTTTATGGCATAATGGCCAGCTATGGCCATGCTGCACCATTTGCACAATCTACGTAGATTTTTCAAATTTCCTTGTGCTTACGTGACAGCTTGTCCTATTACCTGCATCGTTACTGGTGAGAAATATCGGCAAATGCTGGAAACTTCTGTCATTGCTAAATTGCAGCAAAGACAGTGGTAGGACACGATAATTTTTATGCAAGATTGAGCACGATCACATATTCTTCGTTCAGTACGGAACCTTTACTGGTGTATTTTGGTAATCAACTACGTAACAATAGGATGGCAAGACGGTCAAATTGCCACTGGGCCGCAGCCCGAGCAGAGAAGCTATGAGTAAAGGATTCACGCTCTGATCAATAAAGGATTCGCTCCACTTTTTATACACGAAATCAGTTAGTTTCTTTAAATAAAAAAAGTCTTTTTCTATGATTTATCAATCATAAAGAATCATTTTATGTCTTCAAGCTTTCCTGAAGTGTGCACTGCAGTTATGCTATTTGTAACAGTTCCGGTGACTACGGATAGTGCTGAATGATCATTCTCGAAATTAAAATTGAAAAAACCTCAATGATACAAGACAGATTACGCAATTCGGCTATTCTATCCATCGAACATTCTATGGCCCGAAATTTGAACTTTCTGCTCAGTAAAAGTGTCAAAGACAGCATCAAAGCCCGAAAAAGAAATTTTAATAAATAAAGTTTTTTTTACGGTAAAACGGTAATTTTAATTTAGTACCCCCCCCTTTAAATTAAAAGTTCAGTACAAAAATAATACATATTTTAGGTAGTACTTGACATAATTCATTTTATGTGCCTTCATTATTATTATTATTATTGACTTTTTTTTTCGTTTCCAACAGCTCCAAAAGCTCCCATGAACTAGGAAATTGAAAAGTCCGCCCAGATTGCGGAAATTTCATAGTGCTTACGTGACAGAAGCACCAAAATATCCTCCTAACGATGATTTTTTTTATTATTTTTTTTAATTTAGCATTATTTTTTTATTATTTTTTTTTGAAGACATATGTACTACCCAGAAACGAATAAATTTAATACATGAAACAAAAAAGATGAAAAGAACTCACATTTTTAACAAGAAAATATATATTTAAGCAAAACTGCCTCAGATATTAAAAAAATGACCAAAATATTCAGAAAAAAATTTTAATAAAAAAAAAAAAAAACCTTTTGAAATAAATTTTATTGAAAATAAATTCAAATGCGTTGTCATATTATTAATTCCTTTATTTTCTATTCTGCGTTTGTTATAGAACATTGATTCAATTAAAAATTATCAAATTTTATTTCACAAAATATGTTTTCTCTAAGTTGTGAGTTTGTAGGTTCGAGTAGTAAAGAAGTTTTATAATGCAGATTAATTTTTTTATGCATCTGAAGCGAAATTTTAGAAAATATAAAATATTGAAAAATGATACACATAGAAATAGATTGTTCAGGAAGTCGGTTGAAAAACTGGTGGGAAATTGTATATCAATAGCATTAAAATTTCACCAAGAGATATAAAATGGACCTGAAATATTGTCATTAAGAAATTGAGAAGCTTTCATACACTATGCGATTAAAAATAATAAAAGAATTGCAAAATCTTAGAAATTTCTATTCATAAAAATATTTTTTACTTTCTCAATCTAGTCCTTGTTTGTCCAATTCTTGAGCAAACTCATTGAAACGCAAATATTTTCAATATCGTGCACAATAATTAAATCAAATAAATCAATAAAAATTATTTTCGATATCATACTAATAATCAAATCAAATCAATCCATAATAATAAAAATTATTTTCGATATCGCACTAATAATCAAATCAAATCAATCAATAATAATAAAAAAATTATTTTCGATATCATAAAAATCAATTCGTTCAAATCAATAGCTCAATCCAAAATAAATTATTTTCAATATCGTATCGATAATCAAATCATTACGATATTGAAAATAATCAAATTAAATCAATTATTGATAATCAAATCATTATGATATTGAAAATAATCAAATCAAATCAATCCATAATAATAAAAATTATTTTCGATATCGTACAAATCGATTCATTCAAATCAATCACTCAATCAAAAATAAATTATTTTCTATATCGTAAAAACATATCTTATACCGATCATTATTAAAACTCTATCCAGAATTTCTTTCTTATTCGAATAAAAGGAATTAAATACTGGCATACGATTTCTTTTTTCCCGCATTTGTTCCAAAACCACACGTCTTATAAATGTTTTTTTTTTTTTTTTTTTTTTTTTTTTTTAATATTTTATTTTAAAATAAAAAATGAAAAAGTTATAAAACAAAAAAAAAATTCCTCATGACATTACGATTTCATCCTTCTAACAAATTTAGCAACACTTGACCCGATACGTATAAGACACTGCATTTTTTTCCCCCTCGCTTTACAAAAAAAACTCTTCAATCGACAGATTTACGAGCACTAAAAAGCGGAAAACACTCTTCTCAAATCGCTTTTCAACGCGTTGATAATATCAATTGCGTCCGATAAAACCGGAGGCTTCACATCTCAGCTGCACAGCGCAAACAAACACTGCCAATAACTAATCTATGACTGTAACTGGAACAGACCAAAGGTCTCGACCTCTGGCAAGATCCACGCCAAATATTGGCGGCTTTGTGGTCAATTGACTCCTCGACTGACAGATGCCTTTTTTTTTTCCATACGAGAACTCCATGAGAGTTCTTGGAGCGGAAAAAGTTCCAATAGATCTGTCAACCCTTGAAAAACCCTTTCGGGCTGGGGTCAAAAGGGGTGAACTTTCCTCAACAATTGGCAGCTGTTTGTGCTAGAACCTCTCGTGAGTGTCTTTATCTGCCAAGTGTATTTACATTAAAGGAAAGGTTAATGTGACTCAAAGCAAACACTGCCACAATAAGGAAACTGCTTATAACGGTGGCCAACCCGAATGATCTTGCGGACCACTTTGGAAATACATCCTAACCCCGCGCCTATAAAATTATATATCCCTATATTAAATTTAAACCCACTATAGGCATTATTTTGGAGTGAAAATTGAAACAAAACGAGTTATTATTTTTGTGTTTACTATTATTCTTAACATGGGCTGAATGGCCGAGTGGCTAGCGCTCTGGCGCTCGGTATCACAGGTTTCGGGTTCGAGTCCCGGCGGTGCCATGGATGTTTGTAGTGGTTCGGAATCTACTTTAAATCGTAGGTCCCGTTCCTAATAGGATCGTAGAGCGTTGCGGGGGCATTGTTACTCCGCGTCTGTGGCTTATCTTCAAGTTACACGCGCCCCCTGGATAATGCAAAATGAGTAACGTCTGTGCAGTGCTTGCCTTAAGCATCCAAGACAAAGCTGTCTAACTGTTTGCCAGCTGCATTAGAACAAAAAGAAATTATTCTTAACATGTAAAATTAGACAATATAATAATAATAATGATGCTACACAATGTAAAGTAATATATAACACTAAAAAAAAAATATAAAAAATATATATAAATGTAAACGAAATAATAAAAAAAAAAAGAAATCATTCAAAAATATTTATTTGACTAGTGTGATATTTGCTTCTCTACTCTTTCACTTGGTTTTTGCAAATCGATCTCAATTTGAGTATTTGCACATCATAATGGGTGTTACGTCCATTGTGTTTGAGCGTGTTTTGTTTTGTGTTGGGTCAATTAAACGCCGTTTTTAGAAAAAAAAACGATTCTAAGGCGTAAATTAAACCAAAATCGCTAACAACTTCAAGTAATAATCTGGTTTGCTCTGCTATCAACAATCATAGTGCGTATTTAGGGGTGGTCATTTAAAGTGAAACATAGAAACTGTTATATTAGATGTTCCGCGCAGAATATAATTTAATTATTCTGCTAACACATAACTGTAAACTCAATAAATAAAAAGCAGGCAATATCTGTCCTATATTCGCAAGACTATTATTTTAAAATCAAAGTTCATTTTTCATCTCATTTCGACAGTTTATTTTTGAATAAATGAGCGCAAACATAATGCATATTTTAATGCATTCATTTTCACTCCTTTGGCCATTATAAAAGAAATATATTTTGTAAGCGTGTGATACATTTCACGGGCCGGAAAAAAAAATATCTTACCGGTCGCAGGTTGGCCACTCCTGCCATATACAGTTCGCAGATTTTCAGGCGCATTCTTGTGCTAATATTTTTTTTTTCCTTTCCAATGCAGCTGGCAAACACATAGACAGGTCTTGGATGCCTTAAGGCAAGCGCTGCACAGACGTTACTCACTTTGCATTACCCAGGGGGCGCGTGTAACTTGAAGATACGGACGCGGAGTAACAATGCTCCCGCAACGCTCTACGATCCTGTTAGACCGGAACCTACGGTTTAAAGTGGATTCCAAACACCACTACAAACATTCATGGCACCGCCGGGACTCGAACCTATGATACCTGTGGTACCGAGCGCCAGAGCGCTAGCCACTCAGCGATTCAGGCCCTTCTTGTGCTAATAAAATTAAGCAAATACATAAAAATATGTAAAGCGTTATATTTTATATCCTTCTTTTTAAAAATGATTCGCTAAAGCCATAAATAAAAATACACAATGGGATGATTCAATTACTGATCGTGAACTTCAGGGATGCAGAGACGGAATAACCACGATTTTTTTCACCGCGATTTGTTTTTTTTTTTTAATGTAAAACAGGTACTTTTTTTCGTAAGAATTTTCGATTAAGATAAAAGATTAAAACATGGAACATGAATCTTACAGCTTTAGTTCATTAAAAAATATGAAGGAACATTTTATTTAACGTTTTTTAATTTATTGAAATTTAGAAGATTCGAATGTGGAGAAGATGGTACAACGCAGAAATATATAAATGCTATCAAGACCCAGATATTATAAAATTCATTAAGATCCATAAATTTAACTGGGCTGCTCACATATTTTGAATGAACCCTGTAGAAAAGGCTCGTTTTGGCAAAGGCACAGGGACAGAGAGGAAGAGGACGACCCAAGTTACAATGGATAGACGCAGTTGAAAAGATTTGCTGTACTAAAGGTTAAGAATTGGAAGACCCTTGACACCCGGAGGAATGCATGGAAATTTCTTCAACGGAAATCCTTGGCCCATTTTGGGCTGTCGTGCTATTGATGATGATGATTATATATCTTAAATTAAATCAGGCAATACTATATATTTCATTTCATTTGTGTCACAAAATACGAAACATGAAAGCCAAAACAAAACAACAAAATTCTTATTTAATATGACACAGATGTAACGAAAATGTTTGGAATAAAAAAAAAAAAACTTTATTGTTATTTTTACTCAATAAATTTGTTACGTTTTCTTTCTTTCTTTGAATGTGCTTTCCTGTTGAAAAAGAACATTTATGACGTCCGTGAGTCATTTCGGCGAACATTCCTCGCGAACACCAAACAACATCAGAGAACTCTTTCTGGAAGCCACTGTACCCCAAACCACCGCGACCTCAAGACTTCTCAGACTGCAAGGCTATGGGATTCTTGCCCAAAAGATAAAAACAGATCACGGCGAAGAATACGAATCGCTGTTAAAAAAAAACTTTACAACTGGATTATGACAGCTTCCTTTTACAACAACTCATTCCTATGGTTAACCTAACACATTGTGACTAACTGTCCCCGATTTATGAGGCTTTTTGTCACATTGTCACGTACTACGAACGCAAGTGGTTGAAATCGGTTAGTTTATGTTCCTCTGGATGATGAAACAGTTGCCGTTTTCTTGAAGAAGGTATACCATAAAGAAAAATGCCCGAAAGAAGTCGAGAAATTTAAATTGCATTTGTAAATTCGAAGATTTACATTTAAATTACAGAATTCGAATGATCTTAAATAAAGTGTTTATCGAGTTAGACAAATTAGTGGATTTTGATCTTCTATTAAATAGAAGTAAAAAATAAATTGGAATGCAATTAAATTTTTTTTTAGCTTGAAAAACAGTTTGGAAAGGAAATTAGAAGTGAAGAAATTTTACAACATAAGCCCATTTGTTTCATATCTAAATTTTATCACTTTAGCACATTATCCAATTGGATTTAGTATTAAGATTGTTATTGTTACTAATCCCCATCGTGCGGGAAAGCCAACACCAGGTCCAGAAGACCCCGTCGCAGGCGACTCGGCTATGGTTAAGGGTAATGTGCAGCTTAACTTTAGCGCGGAACCACGAGGACTGAAGACTGACTACCCTCAAAACAACGCTCTACTATCCTATTAAAACAGGATAGGGACCTATGGTTTAAAGGGATTCCTAACCACTACAAGCATCCATGGCACCGCCAGGAATCGAACCCAAAACTTGTGGTACCGAGCGCCGGAGCGCTAGCCACTCGGCCATCAGGCGCCTGATTAAGATTACTAATTGTTTACTCAGTTATTACCTTCGGAATTTAAGAGTTTGCTTTATTTCATTGATATTTAGTAATGAGTATTGAGTGGTTACTTATCAAAACATCTCATAAATTCTCACTAAGACATCATTCAAAAATCATTCTGTTTATTGCATTTATAACAGACATTTATAGAGATAACGAAATAAAAAATCAGATGTTTATCTTGTGTTTAGATGATTTATAAGCAGCTGTATTATTATCTGCATCATAATTATCTAAATAACCGATTTATAATGATTCATTAAACAAATGTAATGTTATCAACGCAATGAATAAATATCACTGGATACTTAATTATGCATGCTGGCGATGTTCTCAAATGCATCTTAAAATAATAATTTCATGATAATTTTGGTTTTATAACTTAATTGAGCATTTCATTTCAAGTCATCTGTTTTATTTTATGAAATTAATAACGGGATTTCGGATTGATAAGTGTCCTAAAGACAAAATTATATATTTCTTATTAGAATTGAATAAAAGGAAACTTTTTTCCTCTCTTTTTATTATTTTTTTTTAAAAATACCTGTTGTTGTCTTTCTTCACTCTCCAATTACATAAGCGAAATTCGAGTCGCATATCAATGACAAGCTGGCAGACGGACGGAACAAGTTCTTGCTGTCAATCAAGAATTAAAAATAAACATGAATGATTGGTTATTGTTGCCGTTATTTGAAGAACGGAACAAGTGCTCTCGCGACCAAGGACACGCAGAAGTTGGGATTCATCATGCCATGCAGAGAAGACGCGACATGTCACGCGGGACACTTCCGCTGAAACACCTCCATAAATCACTTGGTGCTTCAGCAGTGACAAGTGCGTCTTGTCATTCATGCAGACGGTGTCATTAGCTTAATGGGATGCGTTCGATGGTGTGGTGATGTTACGTCAGTCGATTTCACTCAAACAAGTAATATAAAAAAAATAATAATAAAGTCAATTCCTACTTACGTCAACAAAGAAAAATTTTATTTTAGTTACTTTTTATTAAATGATTACAATTAATATAAATATGTAAATACATAAGACAGAATCACAATATTAAGTGACAAATTTTCAAAAATTTATCAAAAACTATTGATTTTCGCAAGAATTGAACTCGCATAAAACACTTTCACGTGAAAAATATTGAAATCCTTGCATTTTACCGATTGAGCTACTGCCTGTTGATTTCAGTTTTTATTACAAACTGCTAAAACTCTATTTAAAGTATTAAAATTCATTAATTAAATTTAATTAATGAATTAATATTTGAAAAAAAAAACTGTATTAACATCAAGTGTCATCCAGTACAAGTTCAAAAAAAAAAAAAAAAATGCATTTGAACTTGAGTGGATGAATAAACAGTATTTTATTAACGATTGAAAATTTGAACAAGATATATAAATATATATAGGAGAGTGTGAACTAATAGTAGGAATTGAAAAAGAAAAAAAAAGAACATTTTTTTTCTTTTGTTTTTGCTATCAATCAAATAACTGTGTTCTATTGGAATAAACGATAATATTTAATGTAAAAATAAAACGATCCGGTAATATTTAGCATGCAAAATTTTAATGTAAAGTATATTAATCCCTTACAGGTCGCCAACAATTACTGTTCATGCCAGAAAATATTGAAACAAGAATGAAGAAAGAGGAGTTTAAAATCACGCTAATAATCATGGCATGTGCGCAGGCCATGTAACAGGAAGTGTATGTAACAGGTAGGCTGAAAAGTTCATAGGTTGACACATAGATGACGCTACTAATATTAATCCATATGATTTTTAGTTAGCCCTAAGCTGCAAAAGACACGTGTATAAATTTTACAGCTGTTTCACTATTAGTATGTGAGTTATAGCATTTTTAATGAAACAACTTTTGTTAGTTTGAAAAAATGGATAAAAAGCAATTTCGCGTGTTAATAAAGCATTCCTTTTGGCGAAAAAAATACTCTTGAAGCCAAGGCTTGGCTTGATAAACATTATTCGGACTTTGCACCGGGAAAATCAACTGTAGAAAAGTGGTTTGCTAAATTTAAACGAGACGAAATGAGCACCGAGGACGATGCATGCAGTGGACGCCCCAAAGAGGCTGTTACCGACGAAAACATCAAAAAGTCCACGAAATAATTTCTGATAACCGTAAAGTGAAGTTGTTTGAGATAGCTGAGACCCTAAAGATATCAAAGGAACGTGTTGGACATATAGTGAATGAATATTTGGTTATGCGAAAGCTCCGTTCAAAGTGGGTGCCCCGCGAGCTCACAATCGACCCAAAACAACAAAGAATTGATGATTCTAAGCAGTGTTTGGAACTGTTCAATCGTAATAAACCGAATGTTTGCGTCGATATGTGACAATGGATGGGGCATGGCTCCATCATTTCACACCGGAGTCCAATCGACAGTCAGCCGAGTGGACTGCACGTGATGAACACTAAAAATGCTATAACTCACATACTAATAGTGCAACAGCTGTCAGGTTAGCTTTTGAAGGTTAGGGCTAACTAAAAATCATATGGATTTAATACTAGTAGCGCCATCTATGTGTCAGCCTAGCTCTTAGCTACCAGAAATATGTATCGTTTCAACAATTTCTTCGTGAACGTTTGAGAACTCAGCTCGTTTGCGACAGGTTGTAAGCTAATGATGAATTTCTGTTAAAGTATATAAAGTCATCACCATTCATCAATTGTTTCCTCAAGAAGTATATAGAATCAAGTATGCAGAAAAGCATGAAAGAGATCATGCTACTATTCTTTGCATCATGCGCACAGATGAGTTATCTATCAAAAATCTATATATAATCTATCATTTCAGCAAGAAGTATATAGAAGTAAGTATGAAGAAATGCATGAAAGAGTTCAAGGTCATGCTGAAAGATCATTAAAATGAATACTAACCTCCATGTTTTCTCATTCATTGAACAATTTTATTTTTTTTAAGAATACTTTTGAATAGGATTTAAATATACCTCATAATGAAAGTTTTAAAAATTATAAGAAAAATTACCAATAAAAAAAAAAATAAGAGAAAAGTTGGATCCGCTAAGTTCATAATATTCTACAATAGATAACCTCAATACATTAAAATTTTTTTGAAATTGATAAATTAATCTTTATAAATAGCAGTAATATCTAATATAGCAAACGCATTTTTTGAAAGTTTTTTAATATTTTTAGTTTTAATTACGTGTTATGATTTATTGTGTCACCCAAAAGGCATTTTGAAGAGCTTGAAGACATACAATTTCTTGTTTTTAAAAGTTTCGAATTAAAAATCCATAAGTAAATCACTTCTGCGATTAAAATGCAAAATATCGTTAGTAAAAATACATTTATCAAGTCTTTTTTTCACTCAAGTCCAATTAAAATTACCTTTAGTAAATACCATAGTTCCTTTTTAATAACTTTTTCAATTCCTTCTATTAACTCACACTCTCCCTATATTGTTCAAATTTTCAATCGTTAATAAAATACTTTTTATTCATCCACTCAAGTTCAAATTCATTTTTTTAACTTGGAGTGGATGACACTTGTTGTTAAAACAAGTATTAATTCAGTAATTTATTTTTCAGATTTAAGTTGAATATATCTACCAATAGATGGTGCCAGATAAACTTAAAAATAAAAAATTATTTATAAAGCCTTTTCTGCAATTTAGTGAAAAACAGTAGGAATTGACTTAAAATTTTTTTTTTTTTATATTACTTGTTTTCATTCAAGTTCAATTAAAATTAACTTTATTAAAAAGGAACTGTGGTATTTACTAACTTTTTTATTTCTGTAGTTAAGCTTAATAATTTCGAGGCTTCTTTTGAAAATTGAAATCAAACAAAATGATAGACCAAAAACTCGAATTTTTCAAATTTTTCAAACTTCTGAGTAATACGACGATCATCATTAAAACTCTTTTCGCGGAAAACGCAAACCACAACACAGCAAGATTTTGTGGAAACCTACTGCGTTTGAAGCGGAAAAATAACGATTAATTTATGCGGCAGGTCGTAAAATGTAATGAGAGATGCTCTTGTAAAAAGAAACGGCTGCACTTTTGCATCATCGATAGGAAAAGCAGGTTATTTGTGGAGGATCTCATACTCTACAAAGAACACAGTGTCTGTAAGAAACCCACGAGAATTAGAAACAAAGTTCTTCCTTCATTTGTGTTGAAAATGTCAACCAACAAATCTTTATAGAACAGGGGTGGCCGACCCGTGGGCCACCTTGAATATTTTTCCGGCCCGTGAGATTCATCACACTTTTACAAAATATATTTATTTTATAAAGGCCAAAAGAGTGAAAACCGATGTATTAAAAATACATTATGTGTTCATGCCTATATTCCAAAATAAGCTACCAAAATTATAAGAAAAATGAACTTTGATTTTGAAATAATATTTTTGCGAATATAGGACAGGTATTGCAGGAGTTTACAGTTATGAGTTCGCAGAATATAATTTAATTATGATGCGCGCAACTTGGAACATCTCGTATAACAGTTTCTATGTTTCACTTTTAAGTGACCTCAATGACCATCCCTGGATACACACAGTTGATTGCTGATAGCAGAGAAAATCAGACTGTTAGTTGAAGCTGTTAGCGCTTTTGGGTCAACTGACATCTCCGAATCATTTTTTTTCTAAAATGAAATGGACCCAACACAAAACACACTCAAACATAACGGACACTCACCTGCAACACCCATTACGGTGTGGAAATACCGAAATTGAGATCGATTTGCAAAAAAGTTAAGTGAAAGAGTGGAGAAACATATATCGCACTAGTCAAATAAATATTTTTTAATCAATTCATTTTTTATTTCGTTTATATTTATATATTTTCATTTTGAGTGTTCTATATTTCTTTACAATGAGGGTTTAGTATCATTATTATATAATTCTACATGCGGCCCGAAGAGTTAGGATGCATTTCGAAAGTGGCCCGCAAAATCATTTGGATTGTCCACACCTGTTATAAAACATACCTCTTTCAATTAAATAATGCATATTGATGAATCTGCTAAATAACATATATTTCTGTCAAAATAAATGAAAATAAAAAAATGCACATCATGTCAATGTCAAGCTTGAATTAAAAAAAAAAAAACAACTATAATTTAACACATTTTCTCGATTAATTTGATTTCAAATCACAAAACACGTCTGGCACGCTTGCCTTATGATAAATATTTTCTATGCATATTTACATAATACAAGTTTGCAATTTATATAACAGCAAATGCCTATTTCCTAAGGAGTTATCAATCGTCGCAAAGACGATAAACATTGAGTTCGAATGGAACGTTTTCTGTCACAGATACAGTCCATTCTAAATTTAACTGGCTGGGGTTTCCGCTGTCGATCATTCCATCAGCCCCGAGGGAGGAAGGAGAAGCGCAGTCTGGAGAAAAGTCTTCCTCGAAAGCGTCACACAAATATGTTTTAAAAATAAAACGTGATTAGATTTCGCTCCCCGATTTCGAAAGCGGCACGCCACGCGTTGATACCGAAATCTTTTATAAACTCAAACGCGAAAACGGTAGAATTTTCCAATGAGGAAGCATTCGCGTTATCCGCTACTCCCATTCTTCAGCACCCAGCAAACACTTGTGTGGATCGATATTATTCTTTAAAGCAGGTGTGTATAAAATGTCAATTGTTTTTATTTCAGCCCTCTTTTTTACAAATTATATATAATAGAAATCAATGTATCAATACAAAATCAGGGAGGAACTGACAAAGAATGAACAAGAAACACGACGACCATTTTGCATAAAAAAGCCACAACACTATGTTTCATAGAAATACAATGAAACTGTATAAGAAACCATCATAACACTCGCTAAACAAAAGCATTGAAGTGCCTCACATTAAGAACTGCAACAACGAAACTGCTGAAGATCATTTAATAAAAAAACATACAAATGTTTACTGGTAAACATTGCATTGATAGATTAAGAAAAAAATCCCACAAAAATTTGCATTGGGAGATTTATAAAAACCAACAAAAATTTGTACAAAATATGCAATGACTGATATATATATATATATATATATATATATGTGCGTGTGTAAACGTATGAATGTGAAAAACTCCATGGATTTTGCTTTGTTAATTCTATGATGGTTTTGCTATACAATTTGTGTGTAGCGAATACCAGCAGTAACTTTTCTCCTACAAATATATATACTTATATATATATATATATATATATATACTATATATATATATATCTATATATATATATATATATATATATATATATATATATATATATATATACATTCCCTGCCAAAATTAGTGAGAGACAGTTCTAAAGTTAATGTCGGCCTCATGCAAAACAGCGTTATTAGGACGTAAAAAATATCAGAGCTGACATTTACTTAGAGTTATTGGAATTGTTCATTACACCTCAGAATAATTTCGACCATGGATTATTTATCAGCAAAATGGAGTTCCTCCTCACAGGAAACATTCCCATTTATTTCATTTCACACACATCTGACACATCACTCAATAAGTCTCCGGTCTGACACATAACTATACGGTAACATTGTTGACAGGGATGCTCGCTACTATCCATATGATTTATGGATAGTAGCTTCCTTCAAACGATACTTACTTGACAAAATTTCATGACATTCTGATAATTACTTTACAGGTTATAGTACTTTTAGTGACCCCAGTTTTGTAATTTTTAAATCAATGGATAAAAAAGAATTTCATGTGTTGATTAAAAGTTGTTTTTTGATGTTTTGTGTCACAAGTCGATGAAACCGATGGTTAAATTGAATGAATTACGCTTCGAATCGCTTCCCCACTCGCCGTACTCTCCAGATCTGGCGCCCAGCGACTGTTGGCTTTTCGCAGACACCAAAAAGATGCCCCAGGAAATAAATTTGACTCAAATGAAGAAGTGATTGCTCTCAAAACATGCCTCAGTTTCGGCAAAGACAAATCGTTCAACAAAAAAGCCGAAAGTTGGAATGAATGTATTACTCTTGAAGCAGAGTTTGTTGACGAATAAAGACGAATTTCTTAAAAAAAAAAAAAAAAAAAAAATATATATATATATATATATATATATATATATTTCTCTTAGCTAGACCGGAGACGTATTGAGTGATGTGTTGTTTGTCGAATGTTTTTAAAAGACCCTCGGAAGGCATCTTGTGGAAAAAAAAAAATTTAACTCAACCTGGTCGTACTAGATTGGAGTACCAGTACAAAATGCACTTCACCTCAGTGTGACAGAATGGTATTAATAGAAAATTCATCTGCAATTTTTAAAAAAATTAATAATCGTAAAAAGTAAATAAATAAAAACAAAGAATAAAAAAAACACACATATAATGAAATAAAATATTTAGCAGTTAAGTCTCCATTGCAATTGGTTCAGAGTCAATTTGAAGAATTCGTATAGGGTAGCAGAAGCATGATATGTTGTATTTTGTTATTTATTCATCATTATTTTTTAGATATAAATTTCCCCCTACCTCATTGTGTATTTCTGTGAATTTCAAACCATTATTACCTCAAGAGAGAAAAATTACACAAACCGTTTCCTCGTGCGCAGTACTGTCTCCAACGCGAAGACGAGGTAATAAGCGTTTAACAGAGCGAACCATGAAGAATGTAATTGCCGAATGTACAAAACCATTAAAACGCCCATTACGGCAATTCTCGGTGAATGAAATGGCTGCTGGCTGTTTTCTTAGGGACGATCCTCCATTGTTTTGCAAACCGTTCTTCGCCAAGGCTGAGGCCGCTCGTTTAAAACGCTTTAACAACTTATTGTTTTTTTATTTCGACTGGTTCTTCTACTTTCGGTGTGTTTACGCTGTAATAACAAGTCGAGTGAAGTGGCCAATTTGTTCTCCGACTTTTGAAACGCTTCCAGAAACCAGGGAATTGGGAGGAGTAAAAGTTGCGCACGAGCTCTTTCCTCTCAACAGTGGAGGGGGTTTTCCTGATCTTCGTTGATATACAAAACTAAATTCGAAAAAAAAAAATAACATCACGGGTTTTTTTTTTTTTTTTTTTTTTTTTTTTTTTTTTTTGTAATTATTGCAGTTTAGAATGTAAATATTCGAATTTTCGTTCCAACTGGGACCTTTCTTCCAATCTGAACACTAATGGTCATGGTACAATGAGACATGCTGTGCTATATAGGTCATTTCACAGTAAAGCAATTCTTGTTTGTCTTTTTTTCAACTGTCATTTGTTTGTGTCTAATCTTCAGGGTCGTACAGTGATGGACGGACATCCCATGAGTACTATAATCTACTCATGGATGGAGGGAAAAGAGCAGTTTCTGTTGCGATGGAGCACGCGTAGATAGAAATCTGGCTTGGCTCCGTGACGCTCTACAACAGGGGTGGCCAACCCAAACGATCTTGCGGGCCACTTTGGAAATGTATCCTAGCACCCCATGCCGCCTTTAAAATTATATATCCCCCTGTCAGATTTTTGACATACTTATATTCATAGACATACTTATATTCATATTACAATCTGTTATATTAGAAGTTCCAACATGACCGCTCATCATGAGTTCGCGGACTATAATTTAATTATTCAGCAAGCTCAAAACTGTAAACTCATACGTAAAACAGGCACTTTCTGTCCTATATTCTCAAGAATATTCTTTTAAAATCACAGTTAATTTTTTTCTCCTAATTTCGGCACTTCATTTTTTAATATAGGGAAGCACATATAATGTATTTGCTTTTAATACATTGTTTTTCACTACTTTTTTTATTATAAAATAAATATATTTTGTAAAAGTGTGATACATCTCACGGGGCGGAAAAATTTTCAAGGCGGGCCGCGGGTTGGTCACACCTGGGCTATCCTAATCATCATAAACAAATTACATCATTGGCATACATTACCACGTGTATCGTGCTCATTATCACCAGCACATTTAAGCACATTCTCAACCTGCTTAGACAACGTAAATATCCGCCGAAGTACTTCGTCATTTTAACAACTACGGAACCAAAATCCATACATTGAGCATTCATTGAACTGAATATGTACAAGAGAAAAGTTAATATATCGAATTTCGGTGCCAATTTTGGAGAAAACCCTGAAGTTATCATTAAAGTCCTCTCGGCCTGTTGGTGCTACACTTGAGGTCCAGCGATGTTTAAAAACAATACATACGATTAAAAAAATTAGTTAAAATTCCAAAAAAATCTATTGATTGTGCAATAGAAATAGGTTTACAGATACTAAAAGACAAACCGAATGATAACAAGTGGGTTTTTCGCACAAGCCTGGTACAAGCCTAAGCTCTTAACTTCACGCATGTTTTTAAAGAAGGATCATAAAAATTCTATTCGCATCCATAGAAACAAAAACTAAACACCTAAACCAGCGAAATAAAACAGGATTTACATTAAAAAACTAGAATATTATAGTAGGTCTGTAAAATAAAATATTTTAAAAATAAACGAACATGTTGTTGTTCTAATGCAGCTGGCAATACAGAGACAGCTAATTTTTATTCTATCAACAATGGCTGCACTATTATAACTCATTTAGTTCTACCCAGGGGCATGTGTAGCTTGAAGAAAGGCTACGGACGCGAGTCACACTAGCTTCACAACGCTTTTAGAGCGGGACCTACGGTTTAAAGTGGATTCCGAACCTCTACAAACATTAGAGAAGTTTTTGCATACCCGTACGTTGTTGCCCGTAGGACGTCCGTTAGCTTTTTCTCCCTAGCGCGCCTGCTCATAGGAAACATTATTACAGATACGCATGCGCAGTTTCCTATGAGCATGCGCGCTAGGGAGAAAAAGCTAACGGACGTCCTACGGTAACTAACGTACGGTATGCAAAAACTCTCTATTCACTCAGCCATCCAAGCGCTAAGAGCGCTATCCACTCGGCCATCTTGTAGCTGTTAAACTTATATATTAAAGAGGCAATTCAATAGTATCCTTCAACCAGTATCAAAGACAATGATTGCTTCAGCTGCACACCAGCAGCCAGATGGCTAATTGACTAGCGCTCTGGTCTCTGGTACCAAAGGCTTCAGATTTGAATCCTGGTGGTGGCATGGATGTTTATTGTTAGTTCGAATCCACGTTAAACTGTAGGTCCAATTAGCCTAAAGTGACCGTAGAGCGACAAGCCAAACCCAATAAGCAGCATACCGAGTTCTCAGCACTGAGGATTACAGAAAGTTGTCCTGGATCGACAATGGAAGAAGATCTTACTAAAGCTATTTTATAACTAAAAATATAAAAGAAACAAAGCTGTTATTACTAAAACAAATTTTTTTGCGATAGTAAGTAGATTGAACAAAAAAGGTTTTATAAAAATAAATATGCTAATGACAATTAAAAAAAATACGACTGCTTTCCAAACACGCGCAGCCTGTCAGCTTTTACTTCGCCGATACTCTCATATGAAGAATGAGGAGAGGAAAATAAAAGAAGAAATTAACCCCATCTTCGAAGTCAAACGACGGAGCCGTAAAGCATTTAAGCCGGCGAGTTACGAAACGTTACTTTCGGAACAGTCGCGAAGACTTCTTCCTTCTTTGTCGTCCGTCATCTTTTCTGACAAATTTCTGTCTAGCGTGGGCAGCGGTCATTAAACACGGAGAACGAACACGCCACCGTAAAAAGTCTCGAAGACAACAAGAGAAAAGCGTTAGGTGAAACAATGGTAGAATAAGTAGGCAATAAAAGACACGAAATGGAGATACGTGAAGTAATGTAGATCTTAAAAAAATCGTGAAACTGGGTAAGTGGCAATGGAGAAAAACAATACTTAAAGAGTCTTTGTATTGAATTCGGGTGGAAAGTTTCACTTTTAGTGCAAGTATGGTAATAAAACACAAGCAATTTGGTACGATATATACTCAGATTTAGAGAAGACAAAACGTGACTTATTTTTCCACATGGCTCCAAGTGGTTACATAGCGGGTATTGTTTTATTTCTAATGGCAAGGCAATTACAAGTAAAGAAAAATAATAGTAATAACAAGGCCAAAAACAAATACAAAAGAATAAACGTCCAAAAAAATGCAAAGATGACCGAAGTCATTGCCTTAAGAGTTCTCTCGCACGCCAGTAAAGCGCTGTCGCAGTCAAGTACCGCACGTCGTTGTAGGTGGTCTCTGCTCATTCGATCTGCTGAGTTACATAAGCGGCAGCCAGGTTCGATAAAATTTTTAGTGCGATGGAGATGTTCTGCTAGGCAGTCAGGCCAGTCAGAAGACGGAAGACAGCAGGTCGTCGCGGAATTTTAATTGTTGCAATTATAAGTGTTGCAAATGTGTAAAAGCTGCATAAATAAACGTTTCCGACACTCAAAAGATTTATTTTAAAATACATCATACAAACTCAGGGGGTAATACAGAAATATACATTTTCCTCTCACTCGTAGTCATTTCCAGAAACCAAGTGACTCATGCAAATTTTAAAACCCTTCATAATTTGCACAATCCTCATATGCTGACTGTGACAATAAAACGCGATCATCTAATTCCGAACGACACTTTTGTTTCGGGTTTGAGGATCGAATTTTATTTTATTTTTATTTAACGTTGCGAAACATTTAAAAGAAAAGTTTTTTTTTTTGTTTTCTATTTTGAAAACTTATTGACATAAAATCTGTTGTAAGTATACTGTGATTCCATAATCCACCAACGAATATGGCAGAGGACACCAGGGCGCACTGGTACATCCTAAAAGAATTCCAGGTGCCCCTTGTGGTATTCCAGAGAAATATGTGCCCTGACATAAAAATAAATATAGTTAATCTTCTTCTTGCCAGTTTTCCAATTCAAAGACAGATTCCATTACAAACAAATAACCATTCTAATTGCTTTCTTTCTTCTTTTTTTCAAACAAAAAGTTGCCAAACTACAATAATGCGCCAATGAAGGCTTTCGAAAACTAGGAGCGGTAGCTTCCGTGGTTGGTAAATAAAAGCGTTAAATATTATGTGATTATTATGCTAGTTAATATTATTATTATGTGATTTTTATTGTTAAAAAATTTCCATTGCAGAATCTAAAACTCAGCCGTCTAAGTAATAGTCTGAGGAGCTGACCATCTGGATATAAAACTATGAGGTGTTAGTTGCGAATACTTATTTCTCAGAAATGTGCATATAGTGCAATTACAATTTTTTTTCTTTCTAATGCAGCTGGCAAACACTTAGATAGCTTGGTCTTGGATGCCTTAAGGCAAGGGGCTGCACAGACGTATTCACTTTGCATTATCCAGGCGGCGCGTGTAACGTGAAGATAAGGACGCGGAGTAACAATGCCCCCGCAACGTTCTACGATCCTATTAGACCGGGACCTACAGTTGATTCCGAGCCACTACAAACATCCATGCCACCGCCGAGACTCGAACCCGAAACCTGTGATACCGAGCGCTAGAGCGCTAGCCATTCGGCCATTCAGGCCCAGTGCAATTACAATTATTTGCAATTTTAAACGCACCCCGAAAGGTTTCAGAACCACTACTCTACGCAATTCAGTTACCTACTGATCATTCTTACAATACTGTAAAAAATCTTGTACAATTACTGAACGGTGGCGTAAAATTTCGTACTTTTCTGAAGCATTTCTAAAACATTCGAATTTTTCTGAAACATTACACACATCAACATTTAAACTATTTAAATATTTAACTGATCTACATAATTTCCTCTGTTAATTATTCACATACAAGTATCACAGATACTTAAAATTATTAGATCATGATATTGTAGTTCAAAATTTTCGGTAAATAGTCACTTAAAATAATTTTTGCAAGACCCAAGTCAATTACAGAAATACATTTCATTAATAATACAACGATACCAAATTATATCTGGGCATCATACCACAAGGAATCCAAATTAAGCCTTTTCATCATCATCAATAGGTAATTTGATAATAAGCAATTTGATTTTATACTTAAAAAATCAATTACATATTTTATAACCATGTATTGAAGCAAACATTTATCGGTTGCTAGTGTCTTGATTGCTATAGACTTTTATATGTTCAAATAAGAAATAGACAAATAAAAAATAATGCAGTTACGACATTATTTAAAAAGTTTCTGTCTACTAGTTTGAAACTATTAAACAAAATCAATCAATGAATAAATTATCATCAATAGCACGACAGCCCGGAGTGGGCCAAGGCTTTCCTTTGAAGAGATTTCCATGCATTCCTCTGGCTGATAAGAGTCCTCCCATTCTTAACCCTTAGTACAGCAAAATCCTTCTCAACTGCATCTATCCGTCGCAACCTGGGTCGTCCTTTTCCTCTTTGTCAAAACCAGCCTTTTTACAAGGTTTAAATCATTCATTCTAAATACATGAGCAGCCCAGTTTAATCATTGATCCTAACAAATTTTATAATATCTGGATCTTGATAGCATTTATAAATTTCTGCGTTGTACCGCCTTCTCCAACAATCCCTTTCCTTAACACCTCCAAGAATAGCGCTTAAAATCTTCAGCTCAAATAGACCCAAATGGGCCTCATCAGATCTTACCAAAGTCCAAGTTTCAGAGCCATAGAGTTAGGCATTTTAGTAAAAGATAATGTAAAGAACTGTGCTGAAAAGCAATGAGGATATGTATATCAGGTGTATTTTTATTTTTAATTTAATAAAATATTTATGATAAAAAAAACTGGAATTATGTCTGGCCTTGATAAATGAGGAAATCCCCAAATTCTTTCACGCATATTTGAATTTAAAATTCTTCAAGCCGCATTAAATAATTCACAACACGAAAAGTTTTTGTAAAAATAATAAGGAACAGTGACACACAAGAAATGGCTACTGTATTCCAAGTGTATTTTCTTACATAAGGAAAAAAATTCACAACCCACGCAAATGTGACATTACTTCTCTAACCTGTGTTTGGACAAAAGCATCTTTTTTTTAGGTCTCATTACTTAAATAAAAGTAATGCTTCCATTTATTGAGAATAATTATCTATTAAGAAACGCACGTGTGGATGCCAGATCATTTTTCACATAGCTAATACGTGATTATTTTGTCAATCATGGACGATAGTAATCCAATTTCCGCTGTAGAACACGATTCTTTTGAATAAATACTTTTGCTGCAGGAATTTGTATGCTTCAAGGACAAGTGACAAATCTTGTGCAAAAGCCTTTTGATCTATGTAGACCAGGTGTTAGCTGTTCACCAGATCTGTCAGATTAACCGTTGTCGTTGGCCAGACATTTTTTTTTTTCACTGTCCTTTTAAGGAATAGTAATTTATTCAAATTTCTGTATGATTCATTTGAATGTGTCGAAGGAATTGTCAATTCTCAAATATGTAAAGCAGCTGAAAAATGTGAAGGACATAAATACGTCATCAATAACCTACATAAATCCTAACGGCTGGTGTATATAAAGCTATAATCTTGTGAAGTTTGTCAGTTTTTACCAATAATCTGATTAACAAATAAAAAAAAAAATCTAAGGTAATTAAATGTTTATGGAGTACCTTAATGTCTGGCATTTCGCGAGTTTTCAAGAAATCATGAAATGCTGAGTTTTGGAAATAACCTAAACCTTTACGTTTTAATGAATTAATATTCTACGCATTGATGAATTATCATTATTATGTAATATTATAACAATACTAAACAGCTATTATGTAAATTTATAAACTGATAGATACATTAATATAACATAAACTATTCGTTATATATTGACTTTCATTATAATATGCAACCAAATTGAGTTTTTTTTTTTTTTTTTTTTTTCAATTTTGGTCATTCCTTAAATGTATTTTTCTCATTCATAAAAATGAAAATTATGAGCATTATTTCCTTCTAAAGATTATCACTTGTGAATACCTTATAATATATAGCTAAATGATTTTATCTTAATAACAAAAATAAACTAGTTGTAATTTTAATGCAAGTTTTTTAATTTTAAATTTAAATTATAAATTTTTTTCCGAATGAAAAGAATGTATTTTAAATAATGCAACTATTAGTAAACATTTTAATAAAAAATGAATTATTTCGAATAATAATTTAAAATAAATAGTACTTTGTCGGTCTCAATAATTTATTTAAGTAGTAAAATTGTAACTCAAATGATTAAGTGAAGTATGGTTTGATTTAATCATTAATATGTTGCTTACAATATTTATTAAAAGGAAGCATCTAACTACATTAATTTATTACTAATATCATAGTTATATTAACTAACTCATTTATATAAGTCTGGGTGTCCAACCCGAATCATCTTGCGGGACACTTTGGAAATGCATCCTAACTCCGTGGGACTCATATATAATTATATATCCTCACATTAGATTTAGACCCACTATAGACTTTTTTGGAGAGAAAATTGAAACATAATGAGCCATTATTATTGAGTTTACTATTATTCTAACATGCAAACGTAGATACTATAATAATAATGATACCAAACGCACATTTAAAGGAATATACAACACTCAAAATGAAATATAAAATATATATAAAATATGAACGAAATAAAAAAAAAAATGAAATCATTAAAAAATATTTATTTTACTAAAGAGATATTTGTTTCTCCACTCATCATGAGATCTCGGAATATAATTTAATTAATCTGAGAACAAGACTATTATTTTAAAATCAAAGTTAATTTTTTTTCTCATCATTTCGACAGTTCATTTTTGAACATAGGGATGCACACATAATGTACTTGTTTTTAATACATTGGTTCTCACTACTTTGGGCGTCATAAAATAAATACACTTTGAAAACGTGTGATACATTTCAAGGGCAGGAAAAATGTTCAAGGCGGGCAGCGGATTTGCCAACCCTGATATAGGTGACGATTTGCTTAAGTTAGGAAGTGATGTTTTGGCATAATAGTTGCCGCTGTTAGGCAAAGGAAAAAAAAAGAATTATATACCAGTAACATAAATCGATGTATTTTTAAATCATTCGCAATTTTATTGGCAACAAAACTTCATCTGGCGTTGGCTTCATTCCGGCCATACATCATCAGCAATTAGATCTCAGATCAAATGCATGTTGCCATATTTCACCGTGAAGAAAATTCAGTGCAGATTTAAATCACTGATTTCCTGCAATCTCCTTTGCCATAAAAGACAAAGTTTGGCCGTGATTCCCGTGCACATGAAAGGGAAGAAAAAAAGGAGGCTAATCTAATGAAAGGGTAGCCGACTCTCTGTTTGCCCTTTCACATAATTGACACTTCCGTTGTTCGAAGAAAATCATTACCGCAACCATCTGCCAACAGAGAACAAAAAACAGCTGCAACTTCTCATTCCGCAGCTACAAAGCGATATCTGCATGTGTATCAGTTCAAGGTTTCGAATTTTAACTTTGCATATCTATGTACATAAACATGCAGATGCAAAATAACACTGAAGTTAGTGGATATTCTTCGTTCGTATTGCTTACTCTGCAGAATTCATAGAAGTTGCGAAGTCTCATCTAAATGCATTTAAAAAAGATAAGTAATGAGCAAATACATAATTGAAATTTTCTGATAAATGTACAGTAAAAGCTTTATATTATTGCTTTTAGGATAACTTCAAAACTCGTATTCAATATTATCATAGAACTTAATAATACTAACATACGTGAGTATGTTAATATGTTACATACATGTTAATACATATTACAATACACACGTGAAATACATATTTTATGTTAATACATACTATTTATAATACATACGTGATTTTAATACACACGTAATTATAATACACATGTGTAATTTAATTTATGCAAGGATTACAATCCAACAAGCATCATCATTTCATCTTATTTGTTTTAACCAGATTTTCCAAATTATATTTTTACGTGGAACGCTGCTGTTCCACAGAAAGATGAATGAATCAAAAGAAAGTGAAAAGAAATTATAAATATGAAAAGCAATATTTTTATATTTTTCGGATATCAGTCTTTTGCACTGATTGTATTTAAAATAAAAAAAAAAATAAATAAATAATAATAATAAAAATATTATTGTAAACAAATATTTATAGTCATTTTATAAATAGAATCATTTACTGCTGAAGTTAATTTTTATTGAATCAATGCACCTTTTATAAATTTTTTTACTTCTACAAATATCAAAATTTACTACTATTAATAAAATAAAAAATATTTTCCGTATTATTCAAAATTTTTTTACATGTTCTTATCTTATAACACATTTTGTATAAAACCATACATCTTTATATATACACAGATAAAAATTTTGGCATACGAGTATTGCTCAAAAATTTAACTAAATGCTACAAAAAACATGATTTTTGTACTTTTAAGCACAGAATATTTGCGAGACAATGAAATCATTATTATACATTATAAACTACTCTACTCATAAAGTTATAATTATAAAAATTTCATTATTAAAAAACTAATAATGATATTAATAATCTGCTATACGTAGGATAGAAATTTCTAACTTGTACCTCCAATGTTAAAAATAATAATAAAAACAACCATGAACATACATATACTATATTAAAAGCTAGTTTTAATCTTAGATGTAAGGATTCAATTAAAACTTCATTATTTTAGTAATTAATATAGCCTTTACAAAAAAAAAACAGTTCACTATTGTATACGAAATAATTAACATCTTTGTTCTAAATGATTATAATTACTTTCTCATCTCAGGCTAACTACTTTTAACACCCACAACATTAATGAATCGAAGGACTTGCTTGATTCAGACTACGAGATAGTATACTTAAAATAATTAATAACAAAAATCTAATTTGGGATTTTAATTGGGATCAAGAACAACTTGATTTAAATCGCAAATTAAAAAGTTGTCCATGTTGTTTGTCTGTAGTTTCAATTTTTACAATTGATAGCATAATTAAATAATAATGTAGAGCCCCATTTAAAGATTAGGTTAAAGAAAAACAGTGCTTGCCAGTTGTCATTTTTAAAGAAATAATCCCTTCTAGAATTTAATTAATAAACATTTTTAAAAAAATTAAATATTCAAGTGGACTTACAAACTATTTGCATCCATGTTTGCAAGAACGAAATAACATTGTTTATCAGTAAAGTGAGTTCTCAATTTAAAGCAATAAAGATTCCAAAATATGTAAAGGGTTTGCAATCATTAGTGCGTTATTTTAATACTTAATAAGGCTCGTTTTCACCAAGGCGTGAGGCGTTGACCAATCACAAGCCTCGCCGCGTTATACCCAAAACCGCCGCTTGAATTTGCCCAACTTTCAACTCTCAGATGCTCGCCGCGATTTGAGACTTGGATTGAGCCAATAGTAGATCTTCCATCTAGTAGAAGTAACTGGAACTTCACTAGGCGTAAAGCGATTTCTAAAGCTTCGGTGTGAACGGGTCGAAAAATTTTCTTCCCTGCCGCGTGACGCGTCGCCGCATCACGCCTCGGTGGGAACGAGCCTTTAGACTTTCAATTTTTTCTTATAAATACTTTTTGCAAAAAAATACCACACGTTTTGTAACTGAAGATAATGTATGTTGTTGTTCTAATGCAGCTGACAATACAAAGACAGTTAATCTTTAGGCCATAAGCGACTGCTACGGACGCGAGTCACACCACCTCCACAACGCTCTACGACCCTATAAGACTGGAATCTACGACCCCATCAGGCCCCAGATAATGTATGTAATGCTGTTTTATGAGATTGTTATAAACATGTAAGTTTAAAATTAACAAAGTAACATAAAGTAGACAAGATTTGATGTTAGAAATAAGTTTTTGTTTTTTGTAACTATAAGTTTCAATATTTTTTACTTTTTGTATTCCAAGATCACTTAAAGCTTAATGGCCAACCAATAGAATGGTAAACGTGAATAATTTTTTTTTCAGGAGGAATTTTTTAAAGAAATGCTATTTCTTTTTTACAATAAATAGGGAGACAAGTAAAACATAACATAAACAACTCAAATTCAATGAAGTGATGCCTGAATTAGTAGTCAATTTATTATATAAACTATAATAAATTGACTAATAATTATCATATTAGGAATCTTTTTTTTTATTATTTAATTTTCGACAATGTATTAAACCACAAACTTCTGGTTTTGAGATGGATGCAAGCATTTTTATACTTTTCATGCAAACATTTGTCCTTTATTTACACACTGATCGTTAAGATGCACGTATACCAGTCGTTTCATTTTTTTTTTGTTAATGTCGATTAAATGTTTCTAATATATGTCTTATACCAGTAATAATAAACAAAAGATTTTAAACAAAAGATATTTGAGATTTTAAGATATTGAGATTAAGATATTGAGAAGATATCGGATGAAGATAATGAGATGAAGATATTGAGAAGATATCGGATGAAGAAGATAATGAGATGAAGATATTGAAAAATATTGAGGTGAAATAATGAGATGAAGATATTGAGAAGATATTGAGAAGAAGATATTGAAATGAAGAAATTGAAATGAAGAAATTGAAATGAAGAAATTGAGAAGAAGATATTGAGATGAAGATATTGAGATGATGTTGATATAAAGTTATTGAGAAGATGTTGAGATAAAGATATTGAGATTTAAAATCTTTTTATAAAGATTTAAAATCTCAATTCCTTCATGATTTCATAAAATGCGCACAAAGTTGATAAACAGCATGACAAAACTAAACGAATTGATTAAAACAGGATTTATTAAATGTATCAACCATACATTATGAATTTTCCATGCCAGCAAAGCGTTTCATTCGAAAGAAAAGTGACATTTCTCCCAAAGCAGCTCAAATCAGGGCAATGAAAAATGTACCAGACGGCAGATGAGATTAGCCTGGCAAACAGAGAAACGTGTGGCTTTGGGAAGCCATCTATCTACCTTCTTTTTTTCTCAACAGAGAGAGTGAAAAGGTACTAAAAACTCCAGAGTTATTTTAAAACCACAACTACTCGAAAGGATGTATAGCAGAGCAGCTGCAGAATCTCAGCACATTTTTTTTTTTCTCTCTCTCTCCTTCAAAACACTGTCATTGCTGTTTAGCAACAAGAACTTAATGAGCGTCAACGTTTTCCCAGACAGTCGTGCACAAACAAATAAAAAAAAACACGATATATGTGCCACTTACCTTATTACTTAAGTTGAAAGAATTCTGACAAATGTCTCATATTTTTTTCCAAAACGAACTGAATGATTTCATGCGAGGACAGAACTTTACTACAAATTAATTCTAAAGCGTATTAAAAAAAGAGTGACAGTATTAAAAAAAAAAATTTTTTTTTTTTTTTTCATAATATATATACATAACAGCAAAAAGCTAACTTGATTTAAACTGTAAAGTGTTTCAAAAAATAAAAACTGAAAATAGAGTACTGAAAATGCACCATTAGTTTTTCATCAGAAGAATTATTACATTTTCTTCTGATGTTGCAGTTCTGAGCACACCAAAAATTCAAACGACTGGGATAGAACAATGTAAAGGGAGGAAAATACTAATTATTCCTTTACACTTTGATTGTCACTTAGCCACGACATTAGAAAGAACGTTTTTGCGGGATGAATCTGGTCGTGGTTCTTACTTTGTAAGATTTTTTTAAAACCCTGGCATGGTGGATAGTTTATATATATATTATTTAATCCTATACCTTGTAGGTTCTAAGCAGAAGGTCATTTTGACCATTCCATGTTATCGGAATACGTTGCTAGATGTGTCTTTGACTTAAATCCAGTCATCTAACGAGCAGAAATAAGATTGGCGTTAACCTGAGATGGATCAATGCTTGATGCTTCGCCGTGTTACGCCTTTTTTGTTAGGAGGCTTTAGATGTGCCTCCTTTTTCCTCTCGCACAAAAATTCTGTCAATTTTTTTGAAGCAAAATGCATTTTTAAATGGAAGTTTTATTGAGTTAATTGTTGTGAAGTTTCTAGAGGGAAAAAATAACCACAGATAAAACACAACGGATTATAATCTGAACCACAAAATTATAAGGTTTCTGACATAATAAATCAGTGGATAATAGCATAATGTTGCGGTATTATAATTATTTAAAACAAGTAATATAAAAAAAAATTTTTTTATTCAATTCCTACTTTTTTTTTTCATTTTATTGCAGAAAAGTCCTTTACAAATAAAGTTTACATTTTCCTCTTACATCTGGGGCCATCTATTATTAGATATATGCAACTTAAATGTAAAAAAAAAAAAAATGAATGAATTAAATTTAATTACTGAATTAATATTTGAAAAACTGTATTAACATCCAGTGTCATCCACTACAAGTTCAAAAAAATGTATTTGAACTGAGTGGATGACTAAAAAGTATTTTATTAACGATTAGAAATTTGAACAAGATATATATTGGGAGAGTGTGAACTAATAGTAGGAATTGAAAAAAAAATTTTTTTTTCAAAGAGGTTCTTCCGTACCTTGGCTCATTTCCTTCTGAATTGCTCCGTATTGAATCTGCGATTGTGAGTTGGAGGCCAACGTGCTCGAGCTGCTAAGATGAAAAGATGCCTCTTGATTGAGCGAAGGCCGCCACAAATTGCGCCTGATGAGCGCGACGCCCACTGGCCAGGGAGATTCTTCCCCAATTGCTTCTTCTGCCAATGGCACCTACACACCAATAGCGTTATCGTTCTTTATCATGGCGCTCGGAATTTTTATTCACTGACTCCCACACTCTTCTTCAACCGTACCGTTCGTCAACAAAGCTACTTCCGCTTTTTGCAACCGGCCGATGCTCCTTTCTCTGTCATTAACGAGTTGTAAAACTGCGGATATTGACCGCCACCAAGACCTCTGATAAAAATTATAATGTTTATTTCTACAGGGATCGCTCGTGTCTTTCGAAAATCCAGGGCCATAAAATGAGGTTTAACCGTTGTACAATAGTTTTCATTCAGTATTAAGTGTAAATCTTCCGGAACAGTTTAACAAAACGACGCCTAACAAACAGAACAAGATAAAAGATAATTTTAGTACATTTCAAGTGTCATAAAGAATTATCTGGAATAGAGGTGGTCAACCCGCGACCCGCCTTGAATATTTTTACGGCCCATGAATGTATCACACTTTTACAAAATATATTTATTTTATATTGGTCAAAAGTAGCGAAAACCAATGTATTAAAAAAATGCAGTATGTGTGCATCCATACATTCAAAATTACATCAAATAGGCAAAAGAAATAAGAAAATTTACAGCTGCTTTTGAAGCAGATTTAGTAATTTAGAGTTAGACAAATACAACAAATATCTTCAATGTTGAAATCGAGTCGGCCCCAGAATATCTCCAAATGGAACTGGTTGACTTGCAATGCAATGTTAAATTAAAAAAACATTTTTAAACATCACTTCAAAAATAGATTTTTTATAACACTTGCGTCACAAAGAGAAAATTTTTCAATTTGGGAAATCTGTCACAAAAAGTTGTTAGCGCATTTCGGTATAATTTACAACTGCGAATCGTTTTTTTTTTTTTTTTTTTTTCTTGAAACTGAAATTGACCCAACACAAAACACTCTCAAACATGAGAGTTCGAAGAGAGAGGGGCCAAATTCTCTTGTCAGCAGAGAATTCAAATTTCACTTTCAGAGTGGCAAGTGTATTATTTTGATTTGGAGTTGCATGCCTTCTGCGTGGATTTTTATAAATATGGAAAAGAAACGAAAAATAGATCGTGTTCGTAGAGCATTTAAAGAGCAATGGGAGTATCACTATTTCGATTGATTCAAGTAATAAGGCATTGTATAATTTGTAATTTAACAAGGAAGTTCAATGAGTTCATAACGTATTCTCATTATTGTTCAAGTCTCATATTGATGAGAATACATCATTGAAAGAAACGTTTATGAGACTAAACAATCGCAGAATTACTACAAATTTACAGATAATCTACGGTTAAAAATTTCTTTAAAATCTTTGACATTGTAATCAAAACAAACTGTCGTGGGGGAATTGATCCCCGGAGCTCGGGCCGATGGCCAGTTTGGATACTACGCTCGGTATCACATGTTTAGTATTGACGGTGCCATTGATGGCCAAGTGGTTAGCGCTCCACTGGTTCCGTAGGTTCCGGTCCAATATGATCATAAAGTGTTGCGGGGTAGTGTTACTCCGTGTCCGTAGCTTATCTTCAAGCTTCACGTTCCTTATGGGTAGTGTTAAGTGAGTAACATTGGTGAGCTCTTGCTTATGGCATGGAAGATAACTGTCTAAATATTTGCCAGCTGCATTAGAAAAAAATAATAGTATTTTAAAGTAATTTTTTTTTAAAAAATAACCACATTTTTATACTTTCATGAATTAAAAAAGTCTATAAAACATATAACTATTAAATATGATGATGATGAAACCCAAATAAAAAGTGTAAATGAATAAAAAGGAATGCAATAGATGGTTTAGTAAAACCATGGCGTTGAGCGCCATCTGACACACATTGTAAATGAAAAGTTGAAAAATTTCTCAAGAACTTTGCTTTCTTCAAGGCGTGTGTTGCAAAATGGGGAAATGGCGAGGAAACGGAAGGCGTCCAAACTCAAATCTTGGCTTCAACAAAAACAAAACGCAACTTTGATAGATGAACCTCACCTCTGCGGAGAACGGGCAGTCACGGCGACCCCGGCGTGACCTCATCTGACAGCTTATGTTACAGGATGAATGGTAACGACCTTTCTCTCTGCTGGCCATTGGGTACAAGAAAGATTGAAAACAAGGTAGTAAAATTTTAATAGAGCCAAGCCTTCCAACCCGCGATAGCATGAATTACCTTAATAACAGGAAGAAGGATTCATCTTATGGCCAGTTTATACTCGTAAAAGGGTAAATTTCAAAAATATGAAATAATGATTATTTATGAAATCTTTATAAATATGCATTTGTTGTTGTGGGAAGGTCATTTGATTGTACAACGGCATATATGAAGTTGTTTATGCTATTGCAGTGTGCATGCAGTAAGATCCCGCTTCGCTTAAATAGGGTTTGGTTTGGTTTGTCGCACTACGATCATTTTGGTGCACAATTTAGGCTAAATAGACCGGGGCCTACAGTTTAACGTGGATTTCGAAAAACTCACAAACATCCATGCCACAGCCAGGATTCGAACCTGAAGCCTGTGGTACCAAAGGCAAGAGCGTTAGTCACTTGGCCATCAGGCCGCTCTCTCTTAATACAGAGGATACGTTCCAGTAAGATCCAGCGCTAAACGAAATAAAGCTAGACGAGGTAGTTTTTTTATTTTTTTATTTTGTAACATGTATTGTCAATACTTTTTTTATTACATTAATAATAGATTTATTGAAGCACTAAAATCGATTTTAATATATGTTTTCCTCAAGAAATATGTGTCAGGATACATCCAATATTACCTTAGGCACTTGCACTTTTTGAGTTTTCTGTACATAGTTTCTGTTTCTTCTTACCTGAAATTAAGAACAGAATCGCGCCTGCCAATAAGGCCTGTTTTGGGTTAAGAAATCAGTTTAAATCACAGTTCATAAGTAGATAAACTAAATTCTTGTTCTATAAAACCCTTATCAGACCTATTTTGGTCTATGGTTTTGAAACTCGGTCTTCGGCAAGTTCCGATGAGGACCATTCGGGTCTATTGGAGCGGAAGATTTTAAGGGCTATTCTTGAGGGGTTAGGGAAAGGGATTGTTGGAGAAGACCCAGAAATTTATAAATGCTATAAAGACCCAGATATTCTAAAATTTATTAAGATCACTAGATTAAACTGGGCTGCTCACGTATTTAGAATGAATGATTTAAACCCTGTAAAAGGCTCTGTTTCGGCCAAGAGGAAGAGGACGAGCCAAGTTGCGATGAATAGGTGCAGTTGAAAAAAATTTTGCTCTATTAAAGGTTAAGAATTGGAGGATCCTCGTCACCGAGAGGAATGCATGGAAATCTCTTCAAAGGAAAGCATTGGCCCACTCTGGGCTGTCGTGCTATTGATGATGAAAATCAATTTTAAATCATAATACTCTCATGAAAATTAAAATTAAAAATTCGAGTAAAGAAATTATGTTTGTGACGAGTAAGATTTTTCTAATTGGTTTTAGAAAATGCATGAAATATAAATTCAATCATTTTTACCGAACTCGCCTTTTGTAAAAAAAGTTTGCATTTAACAAAGTAAAAAAGTGTAGTATTTGTGTAAAAAAATATCCTGATACTTTAAATATGCTTACAAAAAATATATATTATAACCGTTGTTCCACCTACCGTGTTTCCTCCTACGCACTGCAAGAGCGCCCTTTGCGACATCGAACCTCGCCCCCGAGAAAACGCACACGGTGCAACTGGCACTGAATGACAATCTCTCATTCCGGGAGCTAGAAGTGGAATCCTTCCACTTAATAGAGAGTTTTTGCATAACGTTTTTTTATTGTCCGATACTTTTTTTCCTAGCGCATGCTCATAAGAAACATTGTACCTGTTGCGCATGCTTATCTGTAATACACACTACTGAGCTATTCCTATAAGCATGCGCGCTAGGAAGAAAAAATACCGACGACAAAAAACGTTATGCAAAAACTCTCTAATATCTAATTGAATGTCTACAAAAACTCTCTAATATCTGTGATTCTAGAGCTGCTCTGTTAGCTATTGTTTCTAACAATATTCCTAAAACTCAAGACATATTGGATTGCCGTTATCATCTTGAAAACCTGGCATCACTTGAAAAAATTATAGTCCTCCAGTGGGTTCCTGCCCACTGTGGGGTTCCAGGCAATGAGAAAGCCGACTTCCTGGCTAAAAGGGGGGGGCTTTAATCAAAAAATATCTCGTCCTATACCCTTCCACTCTATCAAAAATCTCATTAAAAGATCAATTAAAGTCCGCGCTCAAGAACACCTCTATAACCGTGTTTCCCAAAAGTCCTGGAAGAATGCCATCCCAAATATATGTAATGGTCCAAGGCGTAGAGCAGTCGCTCATTTCCAACTAGCCACTGGACATGACTTTCTGCGTAAACATCTTTACAGACTCAAAATTGTTCCTTCCCGATATGCACTCTGTGCAGCTCTGGGGAGGCTATGGACTCCACGCATCTACTGCACTGTCCTGCTTTGAGCAAGATTTTTCTCGCCGAGCGATATTGGGAGGCTAGAGATATGTCAGATTAATGAACTCTGTTGCAGCATGTTTTGTTGTTTTCTCTATTCTTTTTTATTTTTCGTCGTTCTGTAACTGTTCATAATCTGCCATTGGAAATAAAAAAATTTTTTTCTTTAAATATGCATGTTGTGTGTTAAATATTGGCTATTATTTGTATTTAATTGTAGTACTTGCGCGCGTCAAAAATAAATCTGTACATTCTTGGACTTGCGACTCGATTCGACCCCACCCAGTTCCAGCTGCACAAACTAACAAAACGACGGCATCTACAACAATATCATATTGCATTAAAAGTACTATTAACAGGTAGCAAAGGATTAAAATACCTTAAAAGAAAATTTTACATTTTAATCACAGTACGCTACATTTGTAATGCATTAAATCTTTTTTTTTTTTTTAATAATAGAACAGCTTCTATAAGATCTTCTTTTATTGTTGATCCAAGACAGCTTTTTGTGTTGTGTAATCTCTTTTTGTGAGTGGTATGCAGCTACAGTCTCGGCTACTGGTTGGATTGATTGAGGGTGCAACTGAATTGCCTCATTAACCTTTAATTTCAACATTCATTCCTCGAATTTTAAAAATAAAGGATATTTTTATAAGAGTAGGGAATCCGATATTCATTCTGACTCTTTTAAAAATTCTCGACTCCCGATCCAGTCAAAAAACTTCAGATTCACTAATTGTAGAGTACAACAATATCACACAGAGCAGGAGTGTCCATATTACTGCACATTAAATTTTTTTAAATAAACATCCTATTTTTATTTACTGGGGAAAAAATAATCATTGATATATATATACACTCAAGAGCCAAAACATTATGACCACTTGCCAATAACGAGTTGGCCCACCTTGGCGTGCAACACAGCTTCAACCCGCCTTGACATGGATTAATACCAGTTAAATACCACTTCCACCTGATCACGTGCCTTCTACGTCATCCAGGCGAGTTCATTGCAAAATGTAGTGGTGGTCATAATGTTTTGCTCTTGAGTGTATATAACAGGTGGCCTTACACGTGTCTTTTGAAGGATAGGGCTAACTAAAAATCATATGGATTTAATACTAGTAGGCCCATCTTTTATGTGTCAGTCCACGAACTTTTCAGCCCACCTGTTATATATAATTTGACAATATTATAATAAAATTAATCTGTGTTTTTGCGCGACTGTTGTTTGTCTTAAACAGGTGCGGCAATAGGGCATATTCTTGCGAATATAGGACAGATATTGCCTGTTTTATTGATGACTTTACAACAATGTGTTGAAAGACGCAACACCCATTATAATGTGCAAAAACCCAAACTGAGATCGATTTGCAAAAGCTAAGTGAAAGAATGGAGAACAAATATCGCACGAGTAAAATAAATATTTTGGAATGATTTCATTTTTATTTTGTATATATTTATATAACTTTTATATTTCATTTTGAGAGTTATGTATTTCTTTACAATGTGCTTTTAGTATCCTTATTATTATATATTATCTATGTTTACATGTAAAAATAGCAGTAAACACAAAAATAAATTTTCACTCCAAAAAATGTCTATAGTGGTTCTGAATGTAATAGGGGGACATATCATTTTATATGCTGCTCGCGGAGTTAGGATGCATTTCCAAAGTGGCCACAAGATCATTTCTGGTTGTCCACCCCCGTTTTAAATGACTACTTCTAAAAATAAATAAATTAAGCGATGAAAACTATTTTTGCTCTTAAAATTCAACCTCTAAACACCCTTGGCCACTTACAAAAAAACTAAATATCCAAGTAACTATAATTACTATCATTAATAAAAACTGATAATAAATTATTCATTACAGAATTTCTCCATAAGAAAAACACATATCTCATGATTTGGCTGCACTGATAAAGGTTTGCAGTTAGGAATATGGAAATAGTGTAAAGTAGCATTGCGACTGTCAGTGTTGATGGATTATTTTTAACAAATCGTGAATATTTGATGAAAATAATATCCGACGTATTAAATATGTTTAGTTTTAATAATTATTGCCAGGAATAATAATGAATAATTTATGCCTGGAATGTATGAAATCATTTCACTTTATAGATTACAATTAACGATCACAAATGTAGACGCTATGGGTAGTGCATTTTTAATTTATTTTTTATTATTTATTTTTTTTTGTTTATTTAGAATTCCTATCATTATAAAATGAATAAATCGTAATAAAAAAAAAATAAATAAATAAAAGTTTTTTTCCTCACTATAAAAAAAAATCGCCTCTGAAGAGGTTTATTATTTATATTATATTTTCTTTGTAGGGCCAGAATGGCAGTGGCTAGCGCTCGGTACTACAGGTTTCGGGTTCGAGTCCCGGCGGTGCCATGGATGTTTGCAGTGGTTCGGAATCCACTTTAAACCGTAGGTCCCGGTCCTAATAGGATCGTAGAGCGTTGCGGGGCCATATTACTCCGCGTCTGTGGCTTAAATAAAATGCAAAGTGAGTAACGTTTTTAAAAATTTCTTTGTATGTAAAATATTTACAAATTTTTAATAAATAATAATATTTAAATAAATTTTTTTCATTCCAATGCCATTTTTTATTACTAGTATTTTCAGTCCAAGATAATCAGACCAGCTATCGGGCGAAAATTTGGCAGGCCTCCAAGACAGGCGAATTCAAACACAGTGGCGAATAGGGAAGAAAGGTAATTTCGGAGAGATTTTGATTATATTAAAAATATTTTTAATTTTAAATAACTAACATTTTAAATGATATACATTCAAAATAAAAATTTAACAATTAATGCAGATTTTTTATTTTTTCATTTAACTTATTTCTTTGAAAATCACTTTGCACCAATCGTGTCTGACAACCACCCCTAACAAGTAATCGATACGCCCATTTCCGCCTTTCAAACGGATGTTTACATTTTCACCGTAGTAACTGGTAAAAACTAAAATGCGAGGCGGCTCTGATCAAGGAGAATCTGTTTCTACAGGAAATGGAAATTAATGTATCTGTGTTTTTTCGTGAAAATTTGTATTAAACGACTACTGTAATGGAAATTAATGTATCTATGTTTTTTCGCGATAGTTATTCATATTAAACATGAAGTTTTTAAATTACTACTTCTAAAAAAAAAACAAAAAAATATTAAGAGATGAAAAAGCATCATAGGAAACAGACGCCTTTTTGATCCGAGCAGCCTCGCATTCCGAAAAGGGTCGGAGGTCTTCATACAAAACCATTCAAACATATACAGGGTGATTATAATTAAAGTCCCACTTTCAAAATGCTGTCAGAAAAGAATCACTCGTCACAGTGAGTTCACATTTGAACTGAAGATACTTGAAGAAAGGGAAAAACGGTACAACATCAAAACAAAAGTTCCAAAGTGCATTAATAAATGGCGCTGTAAGCGGCATAAAGAAAATGAATTCGGCTGCCACTGATATTTTCAATCGAAATGACAACGTATTTTTTCGAGTTGCACATTCAACCCACTGTAGTGTTGAAGGTGCTGAATTGTTTTGGTTTTTGACGGAAAAATTAACTTTCAACAGTCGTGACACTGTTGGTGGAACGCCTGTCCACCACGGCAAGGTCATACCCAATTGGATGGGAAAAAGCGGTGGAACTTTTTGGGGATTTTTTTTTCTTTTTTGAAGCCTTACCGTTTCCCTCCTTCTTTAAAAGTATCTTCAGTTCAAATTGGAACTCCTTTGTGACGAGTGTTTTTTTTTTTTTTTTTTTTTTTGGACATTTTGAAAGTGGGACTTTAATTATAATTACCATGTACACAAATATAAGTATAGTATATGATCAAAAATGCTCGTATCTAAATATATGATACCAAAAGATTACTAACAATTTTACCTTAAAGCACTATAAATAATTTATATATGCACGACATTCGACACGGCACATTTCACCTGTTGAATTAATTTTTCTTATTTAAAAAAAATAAGAATAGAATATATTTTTTCTTGAATTCTTACACAAAGAATACTTCAAAATAATAATAATAATAATAATAATAAAACTTAGGAACGAAATTTTCAAGAATTTTTTTTTCCAGATAGAATATGTTGTTATATTTATATACTACTACTACTACTACTACACCACACCACACCACACCACATTACATTATTGTGCTTAGAGCTGAGTTGCCCCTTTACAGTTAGGTGAATAATGTGGGTGAGAAGTCTTGATTGGGCTCTATGACGCTCTTACAGTCATATGAGACCGGGATCTACGGCTTAAAATTTATTCCGAACCACTACAAAATATCCATGACACAGAGGGCCATCAAGCCGTTATAAAATATGAGTAATGTAGTTTTTGTCCAAAGTTTGTACATTATGAAAATTCTTTTCCATTGAACTATTTTTTCTCCTTGCTGTAATCGTCGTGTGTGTGTATATATATATAAATATATATATATTATATATATATATATATATAAAGAAAAACTTATTTGTTTACAACTGGAAGGAGCAATACATTCATTCACCAACTATGCCTCTAGTAATTTATCCCACGTTAAACAGTAGGTCCCGGTCTGTTTAGCCTAAAGTGTGCGCAAGATGACCGTAGAGCGAAAACCAAACCAGAAATTTATCAATGGCTATTTTGGATTGTAATCGATTCTATCAACTTTTATAAATTTCTCAATCTTCGCACCATAATTACAACTTAGAACCAATTTTAATCCTAAAAACCTTTTTTTTTATTCTCCTGAATCAAATAAATGATACTTCAACAAAACACAAACAGGATCGTAAATTGCCTTTTTGTAGAGATATTACAGAATGCTCCAGGCTCTTGCACGTAAATTAAACTCATGTCTGGAGTTATTTACGACAGCACAGCCCAAGAGACTCGAGCCACGCCAGACAATGGGTCAATTCATCAATATGACCTTGAAAGAGGAATGAGATGCTAAGAAACAAAAAAAAAGAAGGAAATTGATATAAATTTAGATCTGCGATTAATAACAGCGGCGCAGTTTCCATTATTTTTACATTCGCATCCATGATAAATAACAAAGCCACCACTTCTGCCTCAAGGGTGGCCAATTAAGGCCAGAACTCTCTTCCTGAAAGGGTGGTCCACACCCCTGCCATCCAGAAAAATGGAAGAAATTTCGAAATTTGATTTTTGATGAAAAACTCAGCGGAGTGTGATTAAAAGAATGGTGCAATACCGTGACTTGTGCGACGAACGCCTTGTTTTGCACTGCTGTGACGGTGATGATGCAACTGATAACACTGAATAAAGGTTTCTTTCTTTTGAAGTGAATCAACGAAAACTTTTTAGCTATGGATTTTTTTTCCTTCTTTTGATAATGTTGTTTAACAATTTTCCCATCAACGATTAGGAAACCCGATCATTATCTTGCATGTGTCATGTGTTACTCCGCCTTCTGGTATCACAACAGAATAAGTAACAGTCATTAAGATTTCTTTCCTTGGTAAAATATCGGATGTTCGCGTCGCTTTCTTTAAGGACAGCCCAGTAGCTTGTTTTACAAATGTTGCATCCAGAGTATAGAACGGAGCACACTATTGCCAGTTTGGGGCAAATATATTCCTCATGTGACTTTTAGTTTAACATGTGAGAAAGATAGCTTTGCAACTTTTGCCAACACTCTTTAACTCTTGGTCATTACTACTCTATGGTGTTGGCGCGAAGTGAGAAAAGGTATAGTTTCATACAACGACTTCCAGCAAAAGATTCATTTTTTAGTTGTAAATTTATTTATTTATTTATTTTGCTAGATTGTGAGAAAAAAAAAACGATGAAATTTCAGTTTTCCGGCTGTCAAAAAAATTTTCCAGTGTTGGTCCTGTTCAACGGTTGTATACAAGTGGTGGTGGCTATATATAAAATATATAGTTATATATAATGAACCATATATTATATATAACTATATTTTTAGTTAAGTATATTGTAAAAAGTGGTTATATATACATACATATATATATAACCACTTTTACTCCATCTTTTGCAAGATACAATGCATTTATTGATAAAATAAGAAAAGATTATTTAAAAAATTAGTTGAAATTCGATTATAACATACAGAGTAAACTTTATGCAAAAATGTCATAAAAATCATATCATATGGTAATATCATAATATTACAAAAATAAATTTTAAATTTCGTCTTGCAAAAGATTAACCAAAAAATTAAAATAAAACAACTTTTTATTTCAATTTGGGCTGTTTTGATGAAATCAGAAAGGTTGATTTGTCGCCATCTTGTGCACACTTTGTGCTAATTAGACTGACTGTGACCTATAGTTTAAAGTAGATTCCAAACCACTCGCAAACATCCATGCCACCGACAGATTCGAATCTAAGGCATGTGGTACCAAAGGCCAGAGCGAAGCCATTTGGCCACCAGCTTGCACGGTGCCATGGATGTTTGTTGTGGTTCGGAATGCACTTTAAAACCGTAGATCCTGGTTTAATATGATTATAGAACTTTGAGCGTAGTGCTGACAAAAGAAAACGTCTCCTGTCTCGAAATCTGCCAGTCGGCAGACGGCCTTGGCCCACCATGAGGCTCTTGCGCCACTCATATAATGATTTTATAACATAATATAAGAGTTTGATAAGAAATTTGTGGTTTTAAAAGCAAGCATGTCACTAAAAAGATCAAGAGCTTTGTTTTTTTTTTTTTTATACTGTACAAATATAGAATTAGAAATATATTTTTTAAGAGAGGAAATATAATTCCGTCTCCAATTTCTAATGATGTGTCATCCATTTTTCTATTAGTAATAATTATTTAAAAGAATTCTACGTTAAAAAGTTCCACATTCAGTACATTAGATTCTACGAAATTGAAGATCAGCCATTTTATTACTTTAAATCTGCTGAATCGATCCTTCCAAAGTGTTGAAAGCACAGCAGTCATTATTTATCTATTACTACGACGCTTATTAATTATGCATATTCCAGTAACCATCCTCTCGCCTTCGCAGAGCTCTTAAAAACAAGCGCTTCTCTGAACAACTGAAATAAGAAAAGCTCATTGTTGAATCTCCGACGCTGAATGTTCATCGCTCAGTGTCTGTCTGAGGTCGAATATTAAAAACAGATTATAAATAGCTGAAGATGCTTTTTTTTTAAGCTTTATTTTTGGAAAACAAAAATATGCTTTTGCTTATTCAGCTTTGGTTTAATGAAAAAAAATTTTCAATCTCTTTTTAAGTCTCATCCATTTAACTTTATTCATTAAAATCTTATATTTTTTATGAATTTAAAAATTATTATTAATAGATAATTTTGAGCATGAAATAATTGAAAAAAGCAAACAACTTATAGAAAAAAATATTTTTAATTTGGAAGGACAGAGTCTCTGTTTGAAGAAACTGAAATAAAATGCGAAAGGTTGACCTAAAACTTTTTTTAAAAATTAAGTATATAATTTTAACAAATTTCGTTTTATTTTGTATATTTAAGCAGTAGTCTATCTGATGAGGACTGTAAGTTTATTTATTTTTTTATCATTTGATTTTTGTAATCTATTTTTTCTTTTTTCACGTTTAAATATCTACTACATCACACCACATCACATCACTGTGCCTAGAGCTGAGTTGCATCTTTACAGTTTGGGAATGACGTGGGTGACAAGTCTGAATGGGCTGTGTGACGATCTACGGTCATAGGAGACCGGGACCTACAACTTAAACTGGATTCCAAACCATTAAACAACCATGCCACCGCCGGGACTCCAACCCGAAACCTGTGACACCGAGCGCTAGACCTGGTCTAACGTTCGGCCTTTCAGGCCCCACGTTTGAATATCAAAGACGTTTTCAAAAATATTACACTAAAAGGAAATTTTCGAAAAATAAAAAAGGAATTTTTGACGGAATCTGAAAATGTTAAACGTCGACATTCTGACATCTCTAGAGTATCTATAAAAAGCATCTTCTATGGCATACACAAATTTCAATTACCGTTTTATTCAATCCAATTTTATAACAATTTTAATAGCGATTTTTATTCAATCCAATTTTATAACAATTTTAATAGCGATTATTCAAATCCCAATTTTTAATAGCAATTTTTATTCAATCCAATTTTTAATAGCAATTTTTATTCAATCCAATTTTTAATAGCAATTTTTATTCAATCCAATTTTAAACAATTTTAATAGCGATTTTTATTCAATCCAATTTTATAAAAATTTTAATAGCGATTATTCAATCCAATTTTTAAAATAGCAATTTTTATTCAAAAGTCCAATTTTAATAGCAATTTTTATTCAATCCAATTTTATAACAATTTTAATAGCGATTTTTATTCAATCCAATTTATAACAATTTTAATAGCGATTATTCAATCCAATTTTATAACAATTTTAATAGCGATTATTCAATCCATTTTTATAAAATTTTAATAGCGATTTTTATTCAATCCAATTTTATAACAATTTTAATAGCGATTATTCAATCCAATTTTATAACAATTTTAATAGCGATTATTCAATCCATTTTTATAACAATTTTAATAGCGATTTTTATTCAATCCAATTTTATAACAATTTTAATAGCGATTTTTATTCAATCCAATTTTATAACAATTTTAATAGCGATTTTTATTCAATCCAATTTTATAACAATTTTAATAGCGATTTTTATTCAATCCAATTTTATAACAATTTTAATAGCGATTATTCAATCCATTTTTATAACAATTTTAATAGCGATTTTTATTCAATCCAATTTTTAATAGCAATTTTTATTCAATCCAATTTTTAATAGCAATTTTTATTCAATCCAATTTTTAATAGCAATTTTTATTCAATCCAATTTTATAACAATTTTAATAGCGATTTTTATTCAATCCAATTTTATAACAATTTTAATAGCGATTATTCAATCCAATTTTATAACAATTTTAATAGCGATTATTCAATCCATTTTTATAACAATTTTAATAGCGATTTTTATTCAATCCAATTTTATAACAATTTTTAATAGCGATTATTCAATCCAATTTTATAACAATTTTAATAGCGATTATTCAATCCATTTTTATAACAATTTTAATAGCGATTTTTATTCAATCCAATTTTATAACAATTTTAATAGCGATTATTCAATCCAATTTTATAGCAATTTTAATAGCGATTATTCAATCCATTTTATAACAATTTTAATAGCGATTTTTATTCAATCCAATTTTATAACAATTTTAATAGCGATTTTTATTCAATCCAATTTTATAACAATTTTAATAGCGATTTTTATTCAATCCAATTTTATAACAATTTTAATAGCGATTTTTATTCAATCCAATTTTATAACAATTGTAATAGCGATTATTCAATCCATTTTTATAACAATTTTAATGGCGATTTTTATTCAATCCAATTTTTAATAGCAATTTTTATTCAATCCAATTTTAATAGCAATTTTTATTTAATCCAATTTTATAACAATTTTAATAGCGATTTTTATTCAATCCAATTTTAACAATTTTAATAGCGATTATTCAATCCAATTTTATAACAATTTTAATAGCGATTATTCAATCCATTTTTATAACAATTTTAATAATTTTTTAATAGCGATTTTTATTCAATCCAATTTTTAATAGCAATTTTTATTCAATCCAATTTTTAATAGCAATTTTTATTCAATCCAATTTTATAACAATTTTAATAGCGATTTTTATTCAATCCAATTTTAATAGCAATTTTTATTCAATACAAATCTTATTCATAACAGTTAAAATTCAAGAACAAATGGGCAAAATTGTTCAGAAAATAAACAATCAAAATTATTTAACATTTTAGTCAACATTATTCTGAGCTGTATAACGTCCAGCTAATGAACATTATGTTATTAGCGTCTTATTTATTTTTAGTTTAAAAAAAAAAAAAGCTTCAATTAAAAATAATAAACATATTCTATGCCTGTTTCGTTTTCATGTATTAAATAACTAATTACAATTTTTTTTTAAATCTTATTTTTATCTGCTTATTTGTTTATTTAGATACTTTTTTTTTTTTTGTTCCGGACTTGTTACGAAGAATCAAGTAAATTGCCATAATCGTTGAAAAGCAACCTACACATCATAAAATTAAAAAGAAAATAAATGATGTCAACAAAAACATAAGGTATTAAATTTAAACTAAAAGTAATCCAAGTTTTAATTGCTTTTTTATCTAAAATAAACTAATAAATTGCAATGTAATACAATACTTTATTTAAAATTACATTTATCAGCCCAGCTAGTTAGTCTCAAGAGACCCGGTTTATTATTATTTTTTTGTGTTAATTAAAAATAAAAATGGCGGATGAATTCGCTCTGTGTTGTCTGCTGATTAAGGAATAGGAACTAGTAACCTAGAAAATGATTTAATATTTTTATCCATCTTTCTTTCTCGACGATTCCAATTCCAATTACGTATCAAATGTGTAATCGCGTTTAATGTTTCACTTCATTTACTTTTCTTTTCATCTAGAACAGGGGTGGCCAATCCAAAAGGTCTTGTGGGCCACTTAGGAAATTCATCACAACTCCGCCAGCCGCATATAAGATTATATATTCCCTATTACATTGAGATCCACTGTAGACATTTTATTGTAGTGAAAAATTGAAACACAATGAGTTCTTATTTTTGTGTTTACTGTTATTCTTAAAAGAAAATGTAATAATAATGATACTATTAGCACTTGTAAAGAAATATAGAACACTCAAAATGAAAAAAAAATATAAACATAAAATAGAAAAAAATATAAAATAAAAAAATGAAATCATTCAAAAATATTTATTTTACTAGTGTGATATTTGTTTCTCCGCTCTCTCAATTAGCTTTTGCAAATCGATCTCCATTTGGGTATTGACACTTCTTAATAGGTGTTGCGTCCGTTATGTTTGAGCGTGTTTTGTGTTCGGTCAATTTCATTTTAGAAAAGAACGATTCGCAGGTGTAAGTTAACAAAAAACAACAATTTCAAGCTAACAATATGGTTTGCTCTGCTATCAGCAATCAGCTGAGCGTATCTAGGGATGATCACTTAAAGTGAAATTTAGAACCTGTTATATTAGATGTTCCAAGATGCGCTCATCATGAGTTCGCAGAATATAATTTAATTATTCTGCGAACTCATAATAAACTTAAATAAAACAGGCAATATATGTCCTATATTCGCAAGAATATTATTTTAAAATAAATTTTTCTCCTAATTTCGACAGTTCATTTTTTAATATAGGATGCACACATAATGTACTTTTTGATACATTGGTTTTCACTAATTCAGCCATTATAAAACAAATGTATTTTGTAAAGTGTGATACATCTCACGGGCCGGAAAATAATCAAGGCGATTGGCCACCCTGATCTAGATCTTCCTCCGTGCATACAGAAATATACGAAACTAAAAATCTAAATGGTACTCTTATAATAAAAATACATGAAGCTATAAATGCCATTTATGCTTTAAGCACAGTGCCGTAGTTTTTTCTAATGACCCGCATCGTTCATGTTTTGATGGACGCCTCACTGATTTTAATTTCAAAAGTTGTGTGACATATTGGGAAAAATTTTCTGGAAAAATTTTAAATTTGAAAGAAAACACAGAAAGTGATACGGTTGAGTTTAGTGAAAAAGTAACATCGTAACAAACTTTTCAGCCACCTCTGATGTTCGAACTGTGAAGTTAACCCTTTCCCTAACTGACAGACGACATCAGTACTACGAAAACCACCACATTTTAATTGATGAAAAATTTTACGTCCATTGCAGTTGCTTCAATGTAAAACAGATCACAAATTATAATTAAAAACAAGTTAAAAGGAAAAAAAAATTTAGCAAACCTGTTGTTTCCTTCTTTTTAAGTACGATCAGCAGGTAGAGTTATTCAAGCAAAAGCTACTAACATAATTATGTGTCCGTTACTCGATTCTCAAAAATAAAATAAAATAAAACCGGTTAGCAAAGTTGAATCATCCAGAGGAAAAAAATACAGAAACCGAGTTCTTAGGACAGACAAAGGAAGAAAAAAAAAAAAAAAAAAAAGACAGAAAAGAGAAAATTGAATTTGATCAATTTTCTTATATGAAATTTACATTTATTTTCACTGCTTTTTTATTCATGCATTTTAGTATTAAAGCAATGTTTAAATTTGACCTCAAGAAAAGAAAAAAAAAAAAAAAGGAAAAAAAAAAACGATTAAACCTTGTTTAAAAATGACCTCATTAATGTATAATATGCCAATAAAAATAAGATTATTTTTTCTTGGAAATGACTTCACCATTTTCTTTTTATTTCCCATGGAAAATTAGCTTCATTTACGTTTTGCATGGTGGTTACGTTTTGCTTTCATAGATTAAAGACGTACTACTGTGTCCAAAAAGTAAGACCAGTTTTCAATTTAAAATTCCGGGGCATATGCTATTTAAATTTTTTTTTTTTAGGTTGTTGGCATTGTCCTTCACATCCGTGGGAAATTTGACATCAAAATATTCCTTAGTGTTTGAATTATGCTTGGCTTTGGGAGACGCTAAAACTGATTCCGGCGATTTTTGAAATGAGCTGAATTAATTGAGCAAGAACTTGCGTTAATTGTTGTCTGCAGAAACGTATAGAATATTTCAGAAGGCATTCGGTGAGCATTTTTATATCGGAAAGAAATGTTTAGAAGTGACATAAACAGTTCAAAGAAGGCAGAGAACGCGTTGAAGACGTAGAGCTCTCTGGTCGACCATCAACCCAAGAATTAAAGATTTGGTGTTTGCAAAACCGTCGAATTTCAATTAGAGACCTTGCTGATGATGTTGTAATTTCAAAATTCCATTTTAAAAGATGTTTTAAGCCTCAAATGCGTCAAATCTTGATTGATACCGGAAACACTGAATGCGCCAGCTCACACTGCATTGATTGATATGATATGTTTTGATATGTTTGTTTGATATAAATTCAAAGATCTGTAACGAATTAAGGACTTATATCAAGGTACCTCTTTGTTATATCTTAATTTCTCTTGGGAAAATTCGTTTCGTATACGTTTTGCTTCGTATAAATTCGAGAATTTGGAATAGATTAAGGACTTATATTGAGGTACCACTGTATTATATTTTCTCTTACGTTTGTTTACCAACTATAAATAAATGAATGACACTACAAAAACTAACTATAAAATTACATTAAATATAATTAATCTGTACTTATTAATTTATTTTGTTAAGAAAAGATACAAATATAATGGTCTGCGAAGAATTTCAGTCTTAATTTTTCTTCATTCAGATTCATTTTTTTTTTTATCGATTCGCCAGCAAAGCATACTCCAATACAATGTTTCATAAAAAAGCCGCATGTCTGGTGCATTGTTACAATTAACCAAATTCCATCCCTTTGAATGACAAGGTTAAAAAAAGAGAAACAGAGTATCTGCAAAAAAAACAATATTAATCTCCATTGGAAAACAGTGTGTCCTGCACGCCGAAGAGAGCGATTCATCACAGAGTAACGAGACAATGATTTCTGAAACAATGGGTTGACACTTCCACTCGAGTGCTTCGTTGGGATGTATCGACTCTGCCAAAGTGGTGCATCCCAGACACAAACAAAGGACCCAGAGAGCGCAATTTCGCGGGCGCAGTTAATAAAATAATTTCACTTTTCATTGTGTGCGCCTGAATTATTTGCATGGAAGAGTTTTTATTGGGTCGCGCTTTATTACATTTCGAAGGTCGAGTTCTATTTATATTGAATTGTCGAATAACGTTACTTTTTCTTTTTTTATTTGGGATTGTGATGCAAGAAGGACAGTTTCTGAACTTCCGAGTTTTCAGGAAAAGATTTTGATGTCCTTTTAGAGAAACAACGGAAGTGCAAAGACAGATCTGTTAAATTTAAACGGCAATAAAAATTATTATAGTAACTGTTCAATTAACTACGAGAATTAACTGCAATTGACGAAACGAATTAACCGTTACTTTTAGCAGTGGTACTCAGCCTCGATAATAGTTTTTTTTTTCTAATTCAGCTGACAATACAGAGAAAGTTGTCTTTTATGCCATAAGGGCTACACTGATGTTACTCATTTAGCACTACCCAGGGGACACGTGTAGTTTGAAGATAGGCAACGGACGCGATTTACATTACCCCCGTAACGATTTACCTATGATCACATTAGACCGAGACCTACGGTTAAAATGGATTCCTAACGACTACAAACATTCATGACACTGCCTGGATTCGAACTCGAAACCTGTGGTACCTAGTGCCAGAGCGCTAGTTATTCGATCATCAGGATATGATAGTTGGCGCTAAGAATAGGTTACTTACAATACTGGTTGAACTCAACTTTTTGGCTTTTTGGCATGCTAAAAATTCTTCTCTTTCGACAGGGGAAAGGTTGATCAGCATTTCACTCGTTAAATTCAACTAGCGGCAGCGTCATTTTTTAACTCCACATAAGTTTAATATATTTAAAACTTAAAGCATTTTCTTGTGGCTAGCGCCCTGGCTGTTGATACCACAGGCTTCTTAGAATCTTGACGGTGGCATGGATGTTTGTGAGAGGTTCGGAGTCCACGTTAAACTGTAGGCCCGGGTCTAATTAGTCTAAAGTGTGCACAAGATGACCGTAGAGCGACAAACCACACCTGCTTCTATATGATCATATTATCCATTGAGTAATGATAACATACAGAACCCTTTCCTATTAGAAAGGAATAGAATATTAGGGTCGATATCTCCGTCCTTTATGTATTAAAATATTTACGGCTAGGGGGCCTGATGGCCGAGTGGCTAGCGCTCTGGCGCTCGGTACCATAAGTTTCGAGTTTGCGTTATGTTTGTGCCCGGCGGTGCCATGGATGTTGGTAGTGGTTAGGAATCCACTTTAAATCGATCTTCTCGGTCTAATGTGATCGTAGAGCGTTGCGGGGTTATTGTTACTCCGCGTCCGTAGCCTATCTTCCAGCTACACGTGCCCCCTGGCTAGTGCTGGATGAGTAACAGCAGTGCAGCCTTTGCTTAATGGCGTAAGATTAACTGTCTCTGTATTGCCAGCTGCATTAGAACAACATCAGAACATTTATTTCATAGAAATGTCTGATCATTAATATGTTTATGTTAAAGTAGTGTTCCATTTTGATATCTTATACAACAGCAATTTTGAACACGAACTTAACTATGCATATATTTGCTAATGACAAAATTTTATTCAAGTTTTTTTCCCAAAACAAAAGAAATGCAAAAAAAGTATTTTAACAATGTTACTATATAAATAAATAAATAAATAAATCTTTCTCAACTTCCTGAGTTGGAGGAAAACACCCTGACGAATAACGGACATTTTTTTCCTGCATACCTTTCATTCACGATAACCTATCACGATTTCATTTGCATTTCTTACTACCAGCGAGGAATGCCACCAACCTTGGCAACCCCCTCCCCCATGCTTTTTCTCCTGTCTACAGTAGAATGCCCCACCATTTCGAACGCGTGTCGTCTGACACCTCTTTCCTTCTAATCGCTACTCGACAACAACAGCTCCTCGCAAGAACACCTTTTCCTCGAAAACAACGTTTCGTCACTGTCGACGCTGGAATGCTTTGCTGAAGACAGACACTCGCTCTTCTGTCTCTGACGGGGAGTTCTTTGTGAGTAAAAAAAAAAAATTCCTACAAAGAAAGTAGAAATGAGGTTGTTTCTCTATGGGCTTAAGATAAGCGAAGCCATAAGAGAGAGTGTGGGGCCTGAATGGTCGAGTGGCTAGCGCTCCGGCGCTAGGTACCACAGGTTTCGGGTTCGAGTCCCGGCGAGTCGAGTTCGGAATCCACTTTAAAACGTAGGTCCCGGTCTCATATGACTGTAAGAGCCTCACGGAGCAGAAGCCAGACTTCTAACTACGGGTGCTCCATCAAAACAGAAGCTAGTAGATCACTCATGGGATGGCAGACCCGCACTGCAGGACATTGAGGATTAGCAACAACAATAAGAGAGTGTCATGGTTTGGCTTTAGACAGGACACATTGAATCAGTACACAATTGCAACAACAAATGCAAAATTTACACATCAACTAGTTGCGGCTCTATTAATTGTTCCACATTACAATATGTTGATCTAATGCAGCTGGCAAAACAGAGACATTTCATCTTTATGCCATCAGCAAGGGCTGCACCACTGTGTCTCATTTAACCTATCCAGGGGGCACGTGTAGCTTGAAGATGACTATGAACACGAGTCACACTACCCCCCACAACGCTCTTCGATCCTATTAGACCGGGACCTACGGTTTAAAGTGGATTCCGAACCACAAACAAACATCCATGGCACCGACGGGATTCGAACACGAAACCTGTGGTACCGAGGGGCAGCCACTCCCATCAGGGCCATATATCCGGAAAATACTTAGTTCAATGTTTTCTAATTTAATGCAACTTAGTACAATATTTGTCAAGGACGAGTCTAGACTACGCATAGAGATATAAAGTCTCTGTCTACGTATGCTTAGAAATACACAATACTTACAAGTCAGATACATAATATTAATGCTTTATATAAGTAGATACGTAATACGTAATGAAAACGTAAATGTAATAAATTTTACAGGGTGATGTAATAATTTTTTTTTAAAATTTATTACATATTGGAAATGTAAATGTAATAAATTTTAGAGGCATATTGTATTTTATGGAACACGATAAAAAATAGTTACTAGGCCCTTGGCCATCAGGCCTGTATTGTAATATTGTCATTTGACATTTTGACGTCATTGTCATTTGGCACTTTGAACAAAATGTAGGGAACCCCTTAACTAAACATTTTTGTTTTGGTTTTTGGTGCTGAAAAACAACACCATTGCACAAAGTAGTGATGAAACAGAGCGCGTCTCCCTATTCTAAAGAAAAAGAAAATTGGGCCAAACATCTCCCTTACTTTTCGTACTAGAGTTGGCGCAGTATCACTTTTTGGCTTCTTTATCACGCGTGCATTTATCTAGAAAACGTAAGTCTGTTACGAAGCGATTCTGAAAATTTCGAGAAATTCATCTTCTCAAGTCATATATTTATTGAAGTATGTGCTTACTAATTATAAATATATGCAAGAAAAGCTATTTTGTTTATAACTCTGATCCTTTTGTACGAAATATGAAAAAACATTACAAAAAGTTCATATAAATGAATATTTTATTTTTTTATCATTTTGGAGAGAAAATATTTCCCAAGAAAATTTATCAGTAGACTTATAAACGCTAAATATTAAGAAAAATTAAGTTTACATTTTTCTACAACTTTAAAACAAGTAATATACATAAAAAAAAATCTTTTTAAAGTCAATTCCTACTGTTTTTTCACTCTATTGCAGAAAGTCCTTTATAAATAATTTCCATTCTTTTTTAAGTTTATTTGGCGCCATCTATTGGTAACTTAAATATAATTGCAAATATAATGCATAGAGTGTGTATAAAAATAAATATAATGCAATATAATATATAAAATATAATGCAACTTAAATATAAAAAAAACGAAAATTAGTTAAATTAAATTTAATTGCTGAATTAATATTTGAAAAAAAAAACTGTATAACATCCAGTGTCATCCCCTACAAGTTTAAAAAAATGTATTTGAACTTGAGTGGATGAATAAAAAGTATTTTATGAACGATTGGAAATTTGAAGAAGATATATATAGGGGGAGTGTGAGCTAATAGAAGAAAATCGTTTTATAATAGTAGACCTTTTCCTGCCCTCGGGCCACAGAAGAGAGTCGTAATGACCAATATTAAAGATGTTCGACAAAAATTGCCAAGCTATTACCTCACATGTAAAAGTGAGAGTCACAGGAGGAGTATGATCACGTGAGGATATGTTTGCCCCAAATTGGTAACCCTGGTGAGCGCTCTATTATGTATTACTGTTTGTGATACACTGTACTACATCTTGTTCGATTTGACGTAGGGAATAGTCAGAGTGACTTTTGATAAAAAAGCCTGAAGTCCGCTGGCACCAGATGATCTCTGTAATTAGACCCCCCCCCCCCAAAAAAAATCACTCCACGAACTATCTGAGTGATGTAGCTAGCAATATGAAAATTTTAAAAGTTGCGCGACTTCTAGTTTATTAAGAAAAATAATTAAAATTTGATTCTTTTTTTATTTTTTTCAGTAGCAATAAAAATGGAAGACGCAGTGTAGCCAGGTTGTGCTACTTCTTGGTTGGTTGTCATCATTTTATGGCATAAAGGACAGATTGGAAAAAGCTGTGATAATCACTAAAAGGACGCTAATGCTGCACATATCTGCAGCTTTAGTAATGAATAACATCAAGTAAAGCGTCCAGTTTCAAGAAAGAACGATTATTATTATTAACCCTTTGCACTCGAGGGCTCCGGAGAGGAGCCATTTAAAATTTGTCTTCAAGCTCGAGGGCTCTGCTACGGAGACAATGCAGATAACAATATAAATAATGCGTTTCTTTTAATGCGTATATCAAACTTACATGTCAATAGGATCTTTTCACTAAAATCGCTTCGAGTTGCTGGTAATACGAATGAAAAAAAAATTCGAGTGCAAAGGGTTTTTAAATGAAATAATAACCTCTACAGCTTTTATAACTAGGCAAAACGTGCTATGGATTAAGCGAACTGTTTTCTATGATGATTATGTAAAAAAAAATATTTAAAAAAAAAATGCTTTTTTTTTAAAATCATGAATTACTTATAGTTACATAGCTCGACAGGACATGATTTTCTTAATAAATAGTTACACCACATGGGTGTAGCTATTAATGGTGTCTGTCCTCTATGCTCGTCGGGTGAAGCCGTGGACTTTTTACATTTGACAACATGCACTGCACTTGATTTTATAACTTAATTCTGACAACTTTATCAAGGCTGGATTTTATGGGGCTGCTAGAGTTCTTAAGGTGGATATTGCTACAGTTTGATGTATATAAAAAAGAATGTCAATACACTGTGGAGAATCACACCAGTTTCACGTCATGAAACTCTTCTAGGAAACAATGTTTGAAACCCGTTTCAAACCAGTTAAGAAATTTTCTATAACTTCTTATCGGAATTTTTTGAGTTTCAAAAAACTTTTATCAAAAACAGGATTAGTGGCACTAAAAGGAATGTCGGTTAAAAGGACATTTCAGAAGCAGCTTAAAATGAGCGGTGTTTTGCAATAATGCAACGTTTGACTGCCGGTCAGTTCAAGGCAATAATGAATCTGAATGAGCAGAAACCTTTTAGCATAAAGGAATGCGGTTTTGGCAACGCTTGCAACAAGACGATATTATTACTAAAAATAACACTTAATAACACGACAAATTTAAAATAAGCAACATCTTAAAACAGAGAAATAATGTTAGATTTCGAGAGAATCTGTTGCGAACTTAGAATCTCAACAAAAATGAATGAAATATGAAAACAAAATTCAGTACATAAGCTATTGAAATGGTTTCGTTAAGTTCTTATGCAAAAGATTTATGATGCGCATAATACCTTTTTTTTTTTACATTTAAAAATGCATTGAGATTCAATGGTCACGAAACAAACTTTAACTGATGACACAGCTTGCAAAAACAAAAAAAAAATTTGTATAGGAATGTAGGGCCGGCGTTGTGGAACAAACACACTTTCAAAAGACACACACATACCCATCACGTGACTAGTTTCAAATACTCACGTTGGCAACCCTGATGAGCTCTCTATTTTATCCTTAAGTCCCATCCAGACGAGAACTTCCATTTGCGAACCATGCACGAAACCACAAGGGGCTCACTTTGTAAACAACTCCGGCCAGTTCAATCACTTTCAGAAAAAAAGAAAAACAACACTTCTTGTCGATTCGTCGCAGAACTCTCTTCCTCCTACTTCAAAAATATCTCTTTAAAAATCCGTCAAGTGCAGGGTCAGCTTCCCTCACTTCTCATTAGAGTAGACACTTCCTCAGCCTACGGTCTATCACCCATCACGATGCAGCAACTCATTACGTAATCCATCTGTAATTGTTCTGACTTGTGAAGATCGAACAGACAATCGCTAATTTTATGAGTTTCATTATCCATGATAGATTATCTGCTGTCAGATTTGAGCTTGCTTTTCATTAGTACAAAACACCAATTTGATGTAATATAACTATCCACAACATTTCTTAACTGCTGTCAGACTTGAGTAACAGGTTGTAATTATGCACTTGTTAATGAATACACATTCCTTTCCCTTGGGAATAAAATGCCATATCTCTTCCATGGGAAAATGCTACAGTCATAATAAAATAAAAATAGAATTCATGACACATTTTAACGTATAATGATAATTGAAAAGAAAAAATGCATTTTAAGAAACTCATAATCGAAACAAAAGACAAATATTTATAGAAAAATTCCTTGAGCATAAAATAAATATAGATAAAATAAACAAAAACTTCATCTCTCAAAAAAGACAGTTAGTTCTACAGCTTCAATTTCAGAGCTGCAAAATTTCAGAGCTGCAAAAAAAAAAAAAAAAATTAAAATAAAAAAAAAAAAAGAGAAAAAGAAAAATATTAAAATAATTATGAAATTAAAAAGTGTGATTTTTTATTTGTGAAATTTGTAAATAAAAATAAAATTATTAATTTAGGCAGCCGAAAAGTATTTTTAATTATTTGTTACTTTATTTATTCTTTTTTTTTTTTTTTTTTTAAATCCTGTCACACATTTTATTTCCCATCTTTTCTCCTTCCCACTTTTCATCGTCCTCGGCTTCTTTTTCACTTTTTACAAAGGCTGTTTATTTTGGTCTGAAATTACACATGAAACTCCATCTGTTTTTATCGAAGGAACACTTTTAGACGACGACTTTTTTTTTCTTTTTTTTTAATTCTTTTCCATTGGGACTTCCACGAAATAAAGTTTACCCAGAAAGTATACAAATTTTTAACGTATGTACTTTATAACAAATAAATAAGAAACTTTTTGGTTGTACATAATATGATTAATTATAATTACATATAGAATTGTAACAGCTTCTTTTGTATATTTGGCAACACCTACTACAGCGCATCAGCTGCGCCCTCTTTTCACTAACTGAACTTCCTCAGTAGTGGTCAAGAACTGTCCTTCTGAGGTTGAATGTCACACCTTCCTTTTATTTTGTAATTATTTTTTGAAGTTTGACGTATGTAATTTAAAATACAATAAATTCAAATTTAAATAAATAAATAATAAAAATATAGAATTCATATAATTATATAGAATTCAATAAATTTTAAGTTAATTTAATGTTCTTTTACGTTTGTTGATGAAAGTTTCGTATGTACAATGCACAATTTAGCATTTTATTTTTGAAAATAAAATAACCAGCAAAAAAAAAAAAAAAAAAAAACTACAAAAAACATTCAAAAACAGTACATAAATTTATATATATACTTATAAAATAAATGTTGCATGGTTTGATAACTTAAAATAATCGTTTATATATTCGACATAATATATATATATATATATAATCGCAATCGTATATCGCAATAGTTCAATATATGCTAATATACTTTTAATTCATTCAGATATTATAAACGTTATTATATAGTTATATATTTAATCGTTTATATAGTCAATTTTCAAGTATACTTATAATTTTGTATTCTCATAGAAAATGTTTCGTCTACATCTTAATCAAAATAATAATTATAAAAAAAATAAAAAAAACTTAAAAAGCACAATAAAAAAATACACGAAAAACAAATGCACGATAAAAAATAATAATGTTATTATTTCCTTTAGTTTTTCACTCTATGGTCACTTTAGGCTAACTAGACCGTGGATTTAACGTTTAACGTGGATTCTGAACCACTCACAAACATCCGAGCCACCACCAGGATACGGTGGCATGGATGTTTGTGAATAGAAGCCTGTGATAAAGAAGGCTATAGCATTAGCCACTTGCCCACCAGGCCGCTATTATTTTCTTGAAATAAATTGTAATTTAGAAATTGAAATATTCGAAATATTCCATTTTACAAGAAATCACCCGGATTCCTGTTTTGATGAATCATTTCTATCACATTATCGGCTTGGTTTTCTTTCCCATTGCTTTTTAATACAGGATAATCTAAAAAGGGAATAAAGCCACCCGAGGTAATCCTTTAAAGCAAACCAACCCCTTTGTGCACCCAAAGCAAATATTTCCGCCCAAATGCTTTGGAAAGGAGATCGGATCATAAGAGTTTTGGGTAAATAATCCTTTGTGAGGTAAACTGTAAGAGATATCGCCCTTTTAAGACTCGCATCACAAAAGATTAATTTTTTACCCCACTAGACCACCCAGCCCCGCATTCAACCAATTTCTTCGACGATAAAGAAAATCGCATTCCACCACCTTTTTATGTTCTTTTTTTTAATACTTCTCCCTCCCGTCCAAAAACTATTCTTTTTTTTTTTTTTTTTTTTTTTTTTTTCTTCGCGAATTTAGGGAAGAGGCAGTGACTACGCTGTGGTGGACTTACTTTTCCTACATTTTTATCTGCTTTTAAAAAATGTGAAGCATTTAATACATAGAACAGGGGTAACCAACCCAAATAATCTTGGGGGCCACTTGAAAATGCATCCTAAATCCGCGGGCTGCCTATAAAATGATATATCCCCCTGTTAGATTAAGACTAACTAAATTAAATTAATTACTTGATTTAGAATTGAATGGATCTAAATTCAATTTTAATTCATCATTCATTAAATGAATGAATAGATAAAATTCAATGGAATGATGGAATTGAATTTACGAATTCATTTCATGCATGATGTTTTCAATTGAAAAACGACTATATTCATTTCGTCTAAATTGGATGGATTAATATTCATTCTTCAATCAATTTTAGATGAAATGAATAATGAATGAATATTCATTCATTCATCAAACATTTTTCACGTCATTGAATGAATCTACTCATTCACTCATTGATTCATCAACATCTTCCACGTTTACTTTGCAGAATTTTTTAAAATTAAAATTACAGTTAATTATGAATGATGAACTAAATTGCAAATTCGTCATAGATCCATTCAATGGAATAGATCCATTCCATGACCAGATATTCATTTCGTCTAAAACTGAATGAATGAATGTTAGATCCATTCAGTTTTAGTACGAAATGAATTCTCGTCTAAAACTGGATGGATTTAAAATCTTTTAAAATCAATCTGTCCTCACAATGTGCACAACAGGCCAAAGACGCATTCTTTGATGGTCGGAAGTTCGAAAAGGCACAGAAGAAGTTAGACGTTCGCTTTACGGGTTCTGGGTGTTATGAATCGCTCATGTTCTTGAAGGGTTCGGATGAGGAAACAGCGAATCCTTAAATGCTTCGTTAATGGGTGACATGCCGTCTGCCACGTGCGCTGACGGAGAGCGTTATTCGGATGGGAATCACGTACGCGAATTTCAATCATGTTGAGAGGTCGTTGCCGAAGCTCTGAGCCAAGCGTGGCAAGAATTGACGGATGGAAAACACAGAGCAGCAGTTTTAATGGGTTCATGGCTTTTTTTTTTTACGAGTTTGTAAACCTCTTTCACACAATGCATTTGGACAGAAATTATTTCGTACAACATGTGTAAATAGTAATAAAGTTTTATAAAACTTGGAAGTCAAATTTTATACTTTTTCATAACAGACATAAAATACTTGACCCGCAATTTGTAACCTTTTCCCCTATACTAAAAGTAAGAATCTATGTACCCCCATTAGATGCTAAAAAATAAGGCATAATTTTATGAATTACTGAAACATTAAGTTGCCTATAAACAATGCCGAAGCTAGGTTTATTAATTCAATGGACGTAAATATTGTACAATATATACTTAGGTATAATACAGCCGTAAAAAAGTATAACGTTGGATAAATATAGAACATGAAACTAGAAATATGGACCATGTTTTCATGAAATGTAAGGTTACGTTATGTTATGTTATAAAAAATGACAAAAATAGATATAATTTAGCTACATTATGTATAATTCTGTAAAGAAATCACCAAGTAGTTGAAGTTGGGAAAAGCATAGAATAGATTTCATTTATTCTTTAATAACTAGTATGGGAACCTCTTTCTCTATTACTTGTATGAATCGTCGGTTCATAGAACCAGACAGAGATTGGAAAATGTGCAGGTCAGGGTTGTTCCAGCAATTTTGGATTGCAGCTTTCAGAACAGACTTGCTAATGTATTACAGCCCATTCCTGTGCACATCTGGAGCCAGAATGTCACCAAATGTTTTCCATTGATTTAAATCGGGACTCCGAGATGCCCATGGAAGAGGTTTTACCTCGTTCAAGTTCATCCAGGATGTTATGGAGCCCGGAATAAGCACATATGTATTGTCGTACTGAAATGTCCAATCTCCTGATGCAATCAAAGGTTTGGTTTGGTTTTTGCTGCTCTACGGTCATTTTGTGCACTCTTTAGACTGTTTAGACCGGGACCTACAGTTGAACGTGGTTTCCGAACCATTCACAAACATCCATGTCACAGCCAGGATTCGAATCTGAAGCCTGTGCCACTAAAGGCTAGATCACTAGCCAATTGGCCATCAGTCCACGATGCAATCAAAGGAGCAATTGGCAACGAACTATCTGCCAGCGCGTCCTGATATAACGCAGACTTCATTTTGTTTTCAACAAATACGATTTCAACTGTACCAGCGGCTGCAAAATGTGGCCCAACCCTTGGTATGTACTTCTTCAAATTGTTGTTTTGAAAAATGCTCGGTGTTCTTAAAGCAGATACTACCAGCAGAACTTAAATCCGTCTTACTCCTCTAAATTAAACTATTTTGTCCGAAAAGACCACATCATTCCAATTGGTACTAATCGTTCAATGCTTCCGAGTTAAATTTAAAAGTGAATCGACGTGTCGTTAAGAAAATGGAGGTTTTCCTTTCAACATCTTGTACGTAACATGAGGATTTCTACGCAGTACATTTCTTATTGTTCGGCGAAACAAAAGGATAGAAATAAAACTATGAAAAAAATGAAAATAAAAATTATAAAAAATAAAAATGAAAAAAATATATATATATATAAAATAAATAAACAGAACTTCGGTTATGAGATCGGCTTTTTTGGGGGATTTTCTATAACCATATTGTTTTTCAGATCATCATCATGGTTCCCACCGTTCAGCATAACCCTTTTTACTGATTTGTTTACGTTTTTCAATAGTCTTATGGCATCGACAACTGGTCCCTAATTGTACCTAATTTAAACTTAACTTTTAAATTTTTTTATTTCGTATTTAACTTTTATTTATTTTTAGTATATTTTGAATTTTTTTAGTACCACATTACTTGAATTTTTAGAAACTTTATCTTTTATTTATTGTTACTAACCTTGAAGGAGCTAATTAGAACTCTAAGCATATATATGATTTAAGATGAGGAGGTTTAAGGGGTATTTCCCCTGTTGGTACTCCGTAATCGGTACGCCAGTTGCCAGTTATTGTTCGGCTGGTGCAGGGCAAAGGGAAGACAGTTTTTGCTGGCAGACAAGCCTCTGTAAGTGCCTCTCTTGATTCTAAGAAATTATCTTCGGCCTTCTCTATCGCTGTCTTGTGCCATAGCAACTCTGATTAAGGAGAAAGCGGTTGACTACAGCCTTTGAACTTTTTTCGTGCAATTTCAGCACCACCGTAATCAGCATCTTAAAAAAAAAACCCCTTTAAAACCTATTATTTTTGACTTATTCTGTTTTCAATAAGTGTAATCTTCTCGATATGGCATTGAAATCTGCATCCAAAAAGTTGGAATTTGTTTCTAGACTCGGAGAGAAATGCTTTTTCAGGTTATTTATACATTCAGATTATGTAATCAATAAACGACTTTATACTTTTTTTTCTAAGCTGCTTTTTTCTACTAATTTTTACATAATCCAGAAAAATATCAGAATTTCTTTTTACAAATGAATTTTAGTTTATAGTTTGGTAGTATTTATTTAAAGCCGTAAAAAGTTTGAAATTGCAGTAATTATTTATATTTGGCCATTTTTCGTTCGATGTTATACTTTTTTCATGATTGCATATACAGCCATTACAATATTATGCCCAATAAAATAAAATCAATTGTAGACTTCTATTATGAAATTCCGGATAGCTGACAGACCAAGGTTTAAGAATTATTGCGCATATAACGTGTGACAACGTGGGTTAAATTAAATATATCGTGCATCAAAATTGTTTAAAACTATAAACACCTTTGAATACCATTTTGTTCTTGCACTCAAGCACTCAGTGTACTGTAGTGGTAACCACTTTCCCACACTAACACAATGATTAAACTCATTGAAAACTTAACTACATTTATTTCACGTAACAGCAATAGCCACTCGCACCCATGTTGTTTCAGTCTTGCCGATCTGGCACGAAACTTAGCACTAGTTCTGCGCACACAGGCTTGCTTAATGGTAGATGTTTCCTTTTGCGGGGTAGGGTTCTCTACCATGCTCAGCTTGCTGTCCCCAGTTGTCTACCACGCCCAACGCTCTACGATCATGTTAGACTGGGACCTACGGTTTAAAATAGATTCCGAACCACTACAAACATCCATGACACGGTGGACTCGAGGACTTCCGAACCTTGAACCTGTGGCATCGAGTGCCAGAGCACTAGCCACTCGATCATCAGGCTCCTTTCATAATTAATTATATACACAGAAAAAGGAAATAAATAAATTATTCTAAATTGTAAAGGACGGGAGTCTTCCTTCTGAGACAATTCACTTTCTACGATTACTTATTTTTTTTTTTTTTTTTCATGAACGATTCGTCGGCCTGGATGACAGGGAGAGAGAAGAGCCCTTTTCATCGCGAGTCATTCATTGATAATTTGAATGAAACACGTTTTGATAATGAGTCATGAAAACGATCGCCTCATGAGACGCTCGGATGGCATTCGCCGAAACGGATACGCTTGTGGTTTGTCGCCAAACACCCAATAATGAGGCTTTGTTGAGTTCATTATGGAGCCACTTAACTTGTGTTTATAACCCCCATCAGCGTGAAATGGGAATGAGTCAGTGAGCCTTGGTGGTCCAATCCATCCATTTGATTTCATTGAGCGAAATGAACTCGGCCCATTTATGAAAATTGAATTTGAAGGATGGCGAATCGCACTATCATTAAAACTTAATAAACGATCATCAAAGAAAAACCCTCATGAGTCAAATGGTGCGGAATTAAATGCCGCAGTTCATCTGCATTCGAGGTTTCTTATCCTTTTAGTGGGTATTTTTAAAGTATTCAATGGCATTAGAATAGCGATTCTCACTCGATAGCGGTATTGGAATAGTTGATCAGAATTAATAAATATTCCTTTGAATCTTTTAGTGGTGCATTTATTGATGATATTTAATG